>VDFB02313803.1:0-197500 GCA_007258455.2 Sequoia sempervirens
CATTGAAGATGGCACAAACAAGGTGCACCTATCACATCAAAAAGAACGTGAGCTTGATGAAGATACCTTGGCAAGTGAAGAGTTAAGAGTAGAGCCTCATAATACGCCCCTTGACTTGCATGTGATAGCAAGTGAAGAAGAGCAAGTTGAAGGAAATACTATTGGTGTCTTTGAATCAGCTTATGACCGTTACCAAAGTGATGATGTTGGTAATGATTTCGAGGTGTTTGTACCTCCTCTTATTGAAGATTTGGTAAAGAATGATTCTCTTCATGTTGCTGCCTCAACTTTTGAAGAAGTTCCACATGAAGAAATCAGTGACATACTTCCTCATGGTGAAGATAATGACGGTGAAGTTTTCAAAACAGCAAGCAATGAAGATTTTTCACTTCATTATGATGGTGACTTTGGGCTTGAGCAGAAAACTCGGTCTTTGGAGAGAAATGTTTTTGACGATATCAGTTTGAGGGATTTGGGACTTGACTTATTCAAAGAGTCATCACTACAAAGGGAGCATGATAAGTTTTTTCCTGTTGATCATCTTAATCAACCCACTAGCATTTGGGATCCAGGTGTGTTGGCACCAACGTATGAAAGAGAACCTTTGTGGGACGAAATTCCCTTTGATCCTGATGAAGACCAAAGTTTCGTTTGCATCGCAAGCTATAAGGAGGGCACAAAAGGAAAAATTGTCTTTGATGAAGAAGCTTGCTCTGAAGAGTTCCATGGTGACCCTTTCGAGTTGGTTGCAGCCACCAAGGAGGATGTTGTTTCTTCTAAAACTTTCAAAACAACATTCGATGATTCTTCATTCAAGTTAGGGGCTGCCATAGCCTTTGAACAAGAAGACCAAGTGGCTCTTGATGATGTAGAGTTTGAAGGTGTTACTAAACACAAATATGATTTTCCAATGCTTGAAGCTGATTGCAAACTTGGGGTCAAAGAATCTGTGAAGTATGATGTTTTTTTTGACAATGAGCACTCTCCACTAGTCAATGGCGAAGTTCATGAATGTTGGAGCAGCAATGAAGGCAGCAAAGACAAGGGACAAGGTTCTAATTTTCAGTTGCAGCCTATCAGCAGTTCATCATCTTTGAATTATCATGATTGGGACAAACAATTCAAGGTGTCCATTGACAAGGAAGTGCAAGCTTTATCCTTGTTTGATCACACACATAGCTTGGTTGAGGAATTGTACTGGAAGGCTCAGCTTGAAGAGAGACAAAGAGGAGTGAAAGATGAAGTTGCTCTTCCCAATCTGCAACTTATCAGAAACTCTTTGGTAACCTTGAAGTCCGAGTACATGCACTTGGTTGAAGATCGTGATTATGCCATTGAAGTTGCAAAGAAGACCATTTGTGCTTCTCAAGATAGAGTGAGAAAGATTGATGAACTTTCTCTGGAGCTTGGATCAACAAGAGCTACGCTAGAAGAAACTCAAATGGCATTAATGGAAATAGAAAATCAGTTTGCTGATTTCAAAATTTTCACAAAGCAAGAGAATGCACATAAAGCCGAAGAAATCAAGCAAGTATTTTGTGAGCTTGATAGTCTTCGAGAAGAGTTTGACCTTGAAGGTTCCACAAGAAGGACTGAAGTTACAAGTGCAGATTTAGATCAGCAAGATGGATGGAATAACTTTTCAATTTTTGACAATCCTCTCTTTGAAGAAGGTAATGAAGGAGATTATGGCAATCCTCTCTATGTGATGGAAGATGAAACAAAGAATGAGACTGAGTATGGTTTCCAGTGCTTGGATGCTTTGATCTCACTCCATGTGGATGTGCCACATTTGCTGATTAGTCATGAATGCATAAGTGGGTTTGAGGATGGAGGTTCTACATGGGAGGTGACGAAGCAAGGTAATTTCAACATCCATGACATCAAGGTGTTGATGAGACAAGTCTTGGTAGCTGTTGGTAACTTCATTACAGCAGCAACGAGTGAAGATTTCAGACCTACTACTCAGGGGAAATGGGAAAAAGGTGAACTAGACTTTGGTGGGTGCACTCTTGACAATCCATCCCTTGGGTGGAATGATGTTTGGAATCATATTGATCAGTTTTGGGAGCTGAATTTGAAGCCACTCTATGTTTCATACTCCCTTAATGTGGAAGCTTTCATGGTTAAGCTTCAAGGATTTACTACATGGGACATCAGTTTCGTGAGAAGGCACTTGGTTCTCACTAGCACTTGGGAATGTGTAGAGATTTCTTTTCAGTGTGTTGAAAATCACTTTTAGTTGGGTATCCATGCTGGGGATTCTCAACTTGGGTTGTTAAAATTTATTATTTATGGAAAAGACTTTTGGAGGGATAAGGATCAAATTTCCAGATTTGTTGATGTTGTTCCCTTCTTTTCCAGCTACTTGATGGTTCTGTTTGTTCATCAACAAATGGATTGGAGAGAAATTTTGAATATGGGTTGGAGAGATCAACGATCGGTAGTTCTTGGAAGTGACTTTCAGCTCAGACAAGGGCAGATTTTGAGACACGAGCTTGCTGGTTGGAGGCAGACCAGCCACCTTACTTATGAAGTTACTTTCATTCAGGAGAGTTGGTTCCTCACTCCTGATCAAAGAAGTGGTAGCTTTCTGATGGAGATGGCTTTAGCGTGTTTTTCAGCCACTTTGGAGGTTTGTGGTGCAAACTCTAATGGTTTATTTTCATTATTGGTTCATGACAGCGAGCTACCCTACGCTTTTGATTCTACATTTTGAGACTCTTGGGTTGGAATTGTGAAAAACTTCTTCAGACTTCATAGTTGTGCCATGATAATTCAGTTGAGGCATAGGGAATTCATGTGGAGTCATGAGTTTGAATTTGTTGAGCTTTTGCAAAGGATTGCCTTCCTCTTTGCAAAAAGTTTTGAAGATGTCACATTTGCAGTCATGGTTCCGTTTGTTACCATGTGGAGGTATGCTAAAGAGTTCGAGTTTGATTTGAGTAGACTATCTTTCCTATTGCTTAGAATTGTGATTGACAGTAGTATGGTTGATACTGTTAATTCGGGGCATCGTGGACATGAGATGTTGCATGATTTTGATTCCCCTCCTTTAAGATCTTTCGGGATGAGTATCATGGATGGTAACACTTTGGGGTTACAAGGAAGGTTAGTGCAGCATAGGCATGATGATTTCACGGATGTGATCAGAGTGGAGCAGCATCGGCATGGTGGGTCCTTCCTGCGATGGGTTTGGGAACCAGGGATCATACTTGTTGCGTATGGTTTGGTTTTAAAATTTCTGGAGTTGTGGAGGTATTGCTTGAGGACAAGCAATTTTGGGAAGGGCGGATTGTAATGTCCCCTTCTCGAACCTGACCTTTCCAGTGACCGTTGGCCTTTTTCTGGAAACCCAAAGGCTAGTCGGAAGGTAAAATTAGGGTTTCCTATTTTTAAGGATGTCCTTGCTCAGAGTTAGTGGATTCAATGGCGGATTCTTTCTGGGTTTTCAGAGAGCTTCGCAATGGTATGTTCATCTCGGCTTTCTGAGCATTTCCAGGAATTTACTATTTTTAGTAAATTCTATTTTTGGCAGTAAACAAGTTGGTCTCAGGCAGTTGACTTTCCCCTTCAGTTGACTCAAGTGGCGTATTCAGTTTCGGGCTTCAGAGTGCAGTTTTAGAGAGATGAGCTCGTTTCACTTAAAAATAACATTATATTTTAAATGTTATTTTATCACCTTGGCCTAGCCAAATAACTTAATGTTATTTTAAAAGGTGGACTTGAAGGGTGGCGCCATCATTGAGGATATATTAAATTTATATTGAATTTATCAAAGTCAAAACTAAGCCTTAAGGAGGACGCATTTATTTAAGTGAGAAATTTAATTAAATGAAGTCAAAATTAAAGATGCATGGAAAAGGACGCTATCTCTTGTGATTAGGGTTTTGACTATGGAAAAGAAGTTAGGGTTTCAAGGAAGGTCAACAGAAACTTATAAAAGACAGCCTTGGGTTCTCTTTTGGATATCTTTTATCTACAGGAATGTTATGCTGCCGGATTGGCTTTGGGATTGCTTCGAGGAATGAAGGCCTCCTAGCTTGGGCATTGCTTCTCGCTTGAAAGACAGCGACTAGTGGTGATTTAGTCTAGTTTGTGAGTTACATTTAGTTTATGCATTGTAATCAGCTTATCGCATGGTTAGATCTGATTTGCATATTAGTGGTTTTCAGCATTTTGCATTATTTGTTACAGCAGATTCATGTTTTTATTCATAAATCAAAAAATATCAAAAATCTTGTTCTGGGTATTGTCTCATTGGTTTTCTCTGTTGGAAGAGACCCTTCATGAATATTTGCAGATTTTATTACGAAGCTTATGATTTTATAATGCAAATCCGTCATTCCTTGAAGGCCGAACTTTCTAGAGTGCATTGGGATTCGTGTCAGTAATTAATAGCCATTTTTAGATGCCATTTCTTATTACTAAGTTAGGTGCCATCATTTTTAGGGTCTATTGCATCAGATTTGAGATCATTTGGGTGAGAAATGAGAGAGATATGAGCATATGAGTGAATTCCTAGGTTGCTGGTTTTTAATTTAAAAGTGCAGATTTGTGGAAAAACAGAATTTGTATTTTGAACATTGGAAGGTTTATTGTTTTGGCTCTTCTAATCATTCTAAGAAGAGATCTTTTGATGTAATGTTAAGCTCTCAAATTCCTATGCTACCAGCAGGCGAATGAACATCATTTTGTAAGCTGACAGTAGTACTGGCAGCGGTTCTTTAATCTTGCTCAATTCTGATTTGTAATTGCTTATCTGATATTCGGAAGTTGTTTTTGTAATATCTAGCATCTCCGTCATATGGTAGCTCCCATTCCGTCTCGGTCTGGAAAGCACATTCTTGACGTCGAGTATTTACAGCATCATTGTTTAGTTTCATTCAAGCATTGTTTTTGTAATCACTCCGTCATATGGTCGCCCCTCACTCCGCATTGGATTGGGTAGCACATACTTGACGTTGAGTTCCCTTTCAGCATTTAGAGTAGAAGACCCTCTGACCATATGCTCGCCATCATCGGCGCCATTCTTGGTTAGAGTTGCTTTCAGCATAAGCAGTTTGAATTTAGATCCTCTGACCAATGCTCGCCATCATCGGCGCCATACTGGTTAGAGTTGCTTCAGTACGTTTGGGTTTATCTTCTAACCTTAACGGGTACTTTGATTGTAATGTTGTAATTTGAAATTTGTGAAAAACGAAAAAAAATTGGCTCGGAATATTTCAGCTTTTGGTGAAATATTTAGGGATACTGCAAAATAATTTGAACTAGATAAAGGCAGAATTTTTTATTCCAAAGAATAGTCGACTACAACCCAATTTGGTGAAGACAAGAATCTATCTAATTTTTCTACTATCTGAAGGAAATCTTTTATTTTATTTTTCCATGTATATTTTCCATTATATGGTTGTATATCCACCAAAGCATTGTCCTAAATGAAAGATTGAAAATTCTCCATTGTCTTTTGTGGGGGACAAATTCCTCCTTTCTTTTCATGAAGGGAAACTATTGCATTAAAATCCCCTGCAAGGAGGACCTTCTCTTGTCCTAGTTGATCCATAATTTGTTTAAATCTGTCCCACAAAAGCTTCTTCTCAATTGTAGTATTTGGTACATATAGATTTAGCAACCAAAAACTTAAATCAAAGTCACTTTCATTAATTGGCAATTATTATCATTTCTAATCGATTCCATAGAAACTGACTTTGTATTCCATAGAGTTATTAAACCCCCTAAAGCCCCTTGTGCAGGTGAATGAATAGCTTTCCATTTATACCACTTTTTAATAGTAGATTCAAAAATGGCATCTGAGGTTTTGGTTAAAAGGTTAGCGATAAAGTCCAATCCTATACCCCGGGTCAACGAAGCAAACACTGGCACAATATTACTGACCCCTACCTTTCCCACTACAAAGCGGAGTCGAACTTGTGACCTTGAGGGAGCAAACCTCAAGCCCCAACCAACTCCGCTAAAAGTGGTGGCTAAAAGGTTAGAGGTAAAGTCCAACCTCGAGTCAGCGGAACAGGTACTAGCACAATATTACTGACCCCCACCTTTCCCACTATGAAGCGAAGTCGAACCTGTGACCTCGAGGGAGCAAACCCCAAGCCCCAACCAAGTCTGCCACAAGTGGTGGCTAAAATGTTAGCGGTAAAGTCCAGTCCTATACCCCGGGTCAGGAAAGGTTAGCGGTAAAGTCCAGTCCTATACCCCGAATCAACGAAGCAGGCATTGGTACAATATTACTAACCCCCACCTTTCCCACTACGAAGCAGTGTCGAACCTGTGACCTCGAGGGAGCAAACCCCAAGCCCCAGCAAACTCCGCAACAAGTGGTGGCTAAAAGGTTAGCGGTAAAGTCCAATCCTATACCTCAAGTCAGCAAAGCAGGCACTGGCACAATATTATTGACCCCCGCCTTTCCCACTACGAAGCAGAGTCGAACCTGTGACCCCAAGGGAGCAAACCCCAAGCCCTAGCCAACTCCTATTTTTGACATCTTTATGACTATTTTTTCTCTTTGATTTAGGGATCATGTGTACTAGAATAACTACTTTTTTTTTGTTAATTTTCAAAGTTTGCAATAAGATCTCAAATATTCCAAACAATAGAATTGTAGAAAAGTAATTTTAAGATATTTTTGCTATAGAATTGTAGAAAAGTAAATTTTAAGATATTTTTGCTTAAAAAATTCATCTTGACTTTTAAAAGATCAAAAATTTATAACCAATTATGATTCCAATAGTTGGTGGAAAAAAATGCCGCAAAAAAATGTTCATGTTTATATTTCCTAAAAATCCGCGCTTAACACTCAAAACTTTTTAGCCAATCATTTTAACGAAAACTAATTTCTAAAATTTATAAAGTTAAATATTTTCCATGTTGACTTTAGGAAGAAAAAAATATCACTTCTAATTCGTTCAAAAACAACTTATTAATAACTAATTAAACAACTAAAAACAAAACTAATGGTAACATTAGAAAATAGAAAATAAATAGTCTGAAACAACTCAAGATAGCTTGCATATGTCCAAAAGGCGGGGTTGAAGTTTGGCTGCAAAAGACAAGGTGTTGACCACCCTCATATTTCAATTTAATAAATCACACTTAGATACATCGTGAGATAAGAAGGCTATGAAAGATTTGAATAACTCATTTGTCTTATTATGGTATATACAAGTATGGTTAAAAGTAAGATATATAAAATGTTAGTAAATTCAAGTTAGCTCAAGCTTGAAAATGATTTAATATCACTTCTCACCAAAAAGGCAAAGACAATGTCCTTTCATCATACAAATAACACTCCAAATTAAGAGCTTCTGATGCAAACCAAGGATATCACAACTATTAGGAAAGAGGCTGACCTGATTGTTAGCAATTACTACATCTTGAGGCGGTGCACAAGCTGCAATTCTTATTATAGCATTGAAACCAGGGAGGCTCCATAATGTTAAACAGCCACCTCCACTACCACAAGCCTGTTAAAGAAGAAAGCAAACATCAGTCCAGACAAAGATACACACTAGACATCTCATTCTTATTTATTGCTTCTGGTGTTACATAGTGTATATTGTCATTCAAATGAGATACTATATATTCTGGCAATAATGTATAAAAACATGTAGGTTATCTTCCCATCGTTAACATTCAATATTTTCTCACACTGCAACTACCTAGTGGAATCAATTTTCAGATCAATAACATATATACAATTATTACTCACTTAGCGTCATCTAGTACATATTGAAACCTTTCTATGTCTTCCCTGCCAAAGCAGTTTTCAACCAATTGACCAACTCAACAACCAAATTTCTCATTGGTAATTGACATACCATATATGGCAAAAATTGATAATTGAACTAATGTAATGGTTCTTCCTTGAAAATCATTAGTAGTCTTGCTGCTTAAGTGATTTTTTTACTGTTACAAACTTGTTAACTTGATCTGTTGAACCTTAGGAACACATCATGCAAGTCATACCAGCCAGTTCTGAGTTGGATCAAGTGCCATGCAACTGACCCATGGCGACATCTTATTTGACTGCTTTGTTGTCTTGGTAGCTCTAAATGGATCCAAGATTGCTATACAGTGGCCATTCCTGCAGTCTGAATTTTAGGTTTAGAAACATGAGAATGTGTGCATCAACTTTAAAACAAAAAATTTAAATAATGTAGAAACATAATCTCCTTATATTTTATAGAAGAATCCTAGAAGGCCATCCTGTTTAAGATATCTTCCTTTAATTGGCAGTCTCCGATCACAGAAAAAATAACTCTGAATAGCTTGCAAGGCAGCCAAAAACATGTAAACCAAAAACTTACCCCATATACGAGCAGTCCCATCCTCAGAACCTGTGAGAACCTAACAGTCATAAATTTCTCATGAGTGTCTCTGCATTGTGCATGTGTAATTATAATAATAGAAAATAGAAAGAAACATGTGTAGTTATGCAATATAGAAGAAATGGAAATAACAAAGCGTGTGCACCTCTACAAATAAAAGATAGCAATAACATGGCTGTAAGAATTATTTATAACAATAAAAGTAAGCAAGATATTTCAGAGATAAGCATTCTATCCTATGAAACATAATAGGAAAGAAAATATATTAAAGCACGGCAAAAACTAAACAAAAATTAAAATTGAATACTTATTCATGTCAATAAAAGAGAATTCATTAGGACTGTAACAAGAAACAATGTACAAGATATGCAGCACCTACTGCAACTCAAGAAAGAATAATTAATACTAAAACAGATCCAAGGTTACCAAAAACAATCTCACATACATAAATTTCAATTGCTTTCCATGATTCATGTCATGTCCCCTTCTAGTTGACATCTCTCAGAGCATATGATTAGCCTATTATGTGACCCTTGTAGGCTGATAGGATGGATAGAGGGTCTTGATGGAGCTTGGCTTGGCTTCAGTTGTCAGAATTTTACCTGTTGGCTTTCATTCGGACTCATTCGGACACCATTTGCCTGAGTTGCTATTTTTAGCAGTATTTGGCACGCAGCGAGGCACCCCTGCTATTTTTAGCAGTATGGATCGATCATGTGCAGAATCATTCACTTAGTCACCAGCTTCAGACGGTTCATAAATCGGACACATTTCGAGGGAGATATTAATATTTAATTGATTAATTAAATATGAATTATTTTTGGAGCTTATATTATAAAGTTATAATATTTTAATATTATAACTTAAGTGGATTGCTGAAGGGGGTCACCCATCATGGAAGGGGCCATTTTTTATTATAATTTATAATTAAAAATTTGATCGGAGACTATTGAAATAATTAAAAGAAAAGTTTAAATTATTTTAATGATGCCTTTTTGAAGGAATTCGCACTTTTCAAAGAATATAAGGCTTTGCTTTGGAAATCGAGCCATTATGTTATTGAATATTGAAATTTGAGCAAGTCTTCTTCCGGAGAACGAAGCCTAGGGTTTCTGTTGTCTACAGACATTGGAGAATGATCCATCTTCAGTGTTGCGATTCAGAGGCTGTGAGATACCAGCTGATCTATTGCATTTTCAGAGAGATTTCTTCATTCAGGAGAGATCACAGAACATTCACAGTTGATTCATCTTCAGGGTTTTCAGAGTGATTCTTCCAGCAGGGATTCTACAATCAATGCACCTATTTCTTTGAGATCTAGCAATTTAAGGGTCGTACTTTTATTTGTTGGTTGCTGCTGTTTTCAAGGCCGTACTATTCTGTACCAGGCCGTACCTCCATTAAAAAGGGCGTACTTTCAAGTTCAAGCAAATCGCCTTCCATTTTCTCAGTCTGTCTCCACTAATAGGGGCACCTATGCACCTGGCATTATTTTGGATCGTCTGACGGAGGGAGAAAGGGTTATTCATTGCAGCCGTACCAGATCAAGGGCATTCTTCATCTTGCTGCAAATCAGGTTTTTGAAACAATATTTTTACACTATCTTGTATGCATGCCAGAGATCTTCTATTGTAGCCTTCTGAAATGAATAATAAGATCATAGATTAGATATTTCAAAGGTTTACTGCCTCAATATTCGTTTATTTGAATTTATACAAATTTCTTGCAAAATCGCATTCTTTCTTTATTCATGCAAAAACCACAAAAAAAACCAAAATACACTCAAAACACTCAAAAACAGTCAGATTCAGAAGTTAGCGGAAACAAGGGTTTCTACAATTCACTTGAAAATGAAAATTAAATGCTGATACATGTCACCAGGCATTTTTCCTATGTCCCTGCATGATCTGAGAGACTATTTAACACAAATACAGCAATCACCTAGCCAGTTACAGCTCCTATATTCAGGAGGTGGGAAGAACAAAGTTATATGTTGAACCAACAATCCACTGTTTCTAATTACCACCTATCTTTGCTATAATAGCTCATGAATAACTGGGCGACACATCTCCAACCCTCAAAACTAAAAATGTGGTTGCATTGCTAAACAAATAATAGTGTGTTGTCATGTCCCTGAAATTAGAACACCCTGAGATACAGATAGGTGAAACAAATAACACAATACATAATAAGATTATAAAAGAAAATATTATCATTCTAATATTTTTATAATTACAATTATCATGAGATAATATTGTAATTATAAATATATAAATATTAACAATTTAAATGATAAAAAAATAAATATTAAAGATACAAGAATATAAAACACCATTATAATTAATATTATAATTATAATTATTATATACAATATTATAAATATAAATATTAACAAAATTAAATAATAAAATAAATATTGAATTAATAATTTATATGATAAATTAATTGAAATAAAATAAAATAAAATATAAAACAATAATAATAAATATATTTTAAAGAAACATTTAATATAGAATATATTATAAGCTGCAGCGATGAAGTTCCATCGCATATGATATGGGAACATAAGCAATAAAGACATCGCTGCTGGGGCAGTCAGGGATTGTGTACAGAAATTAATATCAATAAGAAAAAACCGTCCACAATGAAGCAACCCCTAAGGCAGCGGTTAAGGAATATTATTTAAAAGGTGTAACTTTCCATAAGTGCCCACTAACAAAAGAGTATGACTCTTTCTAAATGATCGCACCTCTTCTCCAAAGTGGGAGAAGCTATAAATTCAGATTTTGTAGAAGAAAGCAAAGCATCGAATGGAATTGGAAAGGGATAATGGAAATGAATAAAAGAATATGCAACAGAAATTTTAAGGTAGGAAAAGATTATGTGAATAGAAAAAGTAGAATATAGAGCAGATCAAAAGAAAAGGAATACATTTTCTAATCTGATTTGAATACACTGAAGCAAGGAGTAGAAATATAAAAGGAAAACAACAAAAAGAATAATCTGATTGATATATAGGTTAAGAAATATATCTCTGAATCAAATGAAGGAATTATATGGCTGATAGAAAAGAAGACATTGTAATGTCCTCTTCCTAGATAGTTCAGGTGATTTAGGGGTTAGCCTATCATTTTGACCCTCGTAGGCTAACAGATGTGATTAGAGGGTCTTCTATTGCAGTTATCCAGAGTTTTGGGACATTACTCCACAGTTTGATTCAGGTTTGGGCCTTTGCAGATGCTTATAGAGTGATATTTGGATACTTACTATTTATAGTAAGTCAAACCTTCAAGGTTTGCTAGTTTTGGCAGGGCACCTGGCTTAGTTGGCTTTCTTAGTTTCGACCCAATTTGGCAGTCTGTTGAGCAAACGGAGAATATTTGAGCATTTAATGATAATTAAATCATTATTATTGTGACTTTATATTATAAAGTCAAATAATGAAGATATTAATTATTTAAATGATTTATTATAAAGTACTTAATGACTTTATAATAAAGGGGCGATTATATTATTAAATGAGTATTTATTACTCATGAAAAGGGACGCTATTTAATGATTAATAAACCTAAGTCACATGAAGGGCGAAATTAATATTATTAAATGCTTATAAAGTTGCTTTTTGGGGTTCAAGCCTCTTGAGAGGATTATTTAATGTTTCAAAGACAAATGGAACTCATTATGATTGATTATTCTAATTTGTCTTCATCTCTTTGAAAATTTTGGTGTTGAGAAACAAGGATTTTTGCAAATCAAATTTTGGAGAATGTTCCCTCTTCAAAATCAAGCATACTGAGGTTGTGAAATATCAACTAAAGACTGTTAATCAATGTGGCTTCATTCAGAGGTCATATCAGTGCTTATTTGTGAAGTTTTAGTCAAGGGTTTGGATCGATTTCATTCAAAAGGGCATTATTTTTCAGCGGCACTTTAAGACCATCATCTGGCACATTTCCCAAGGTCGTACAGTTGTTGTACTTGCTGGTTTTCTGCCATACCTCTCAGCTGCAAGGTTGTACCTCTCATTCAATGCAAATCGCCTTGCCTTTTTATCTTCTACCTTCTTAGCTGGTGACGCCTAGGTCTTTGGAGGATTTGGCATACATTTGAAAGAGGGAGAAGTTCTTTATGCAAGCTGGCCATACCATTTTGCCCTCGTACAAGCGGCTGCAAATAAACCAGGTTTTAATAAAATATTGTTGCCTTTTTACTTGCATGTTATTGTTTCAGCTCTGTAATTCATTCATCAAGTATAATAAAACCATTTGCTATCAGTCTAGAAGTTATTTTGTTTCATATCTTGTATTCTTGCATTTTTATATATTTTAGCATCATTTTTATGCAAAATCGCAAAAACCCTTCCAAGCAAGAAAATCACAAAAAATATAAAACCCTCAAAAATCAACAAAACATCAAAACAGATTGCATTATTGGCATCAGTCCGGGTTTGAGAGACACTAGGTCTCTTACAGACATAAATCTGATATATATAGATCTGGAAGAAATTAAATGATAACTTAGAATAGGAAGGAATAGAATGTGAATAAGGAATAAAGGAAATGTGAATAAGAGAGAAAGAATAATAGCCACCAACAATAGTGGATATTAATGCTGATCACAGGAAGATGTTATGAAGAATTAAGAACAACATCTTATGTAGAGTTGTATGAAAGAATTGGAAGATACAAATTTGTATGTGAAAGGGTGTGGGTAAGATAAGGAAACATATCACATGCACAACAACATATGAGGAGCAGAACTTGAGAGTTTATTTGCAGATATTTATGAGGAAATTGTGGGAAGATTAAATGAGAACTTAGAGGCTATCCTGTTTAGCATCAGAATGATATCTCCATAATCCTCCTTAAAGTCTGTCCGACGCAACTTCTTAGGCATCTTTTTTGTGGATGGTCTGGGCTTCTCCAGCCATGATTTATTAACATTTGTGGCGCACAATTCAGACTGGCTATCATATAGTCTCTTGGCGTCCTCCTTGGTCTTATAAACGGTTCGGTGATGTGTTGGGATGCCAAACGCCTCCTGGATTGCCACTTCGCCAAGGTGAGCTAGAATCCTTCCGTCAGGTGCCACAATTTGTCTCTCCTGCGCATCATAGTGAATGGCGCATTCTACCATCAACTCGGCACATTCTATTGCAAGCGGGAATCCGGCTACCTGGAAAATTCCATTTCTCACCATCCGTCTGGCAATTGGTGTCGGTAACCCAGCATGTCCATACACCCTCTTTTTAAACTCCGCGAAGTCTACATGTCCAAGATCAGTGTTAGCAACATTTTTCCATTTTGAATTGATATTCGACTCTCGATGTACCCCTTTACTAATGAACTTCATCAACACCACCTTTGATGGTTCTCCTGTCGTGGTCATTAACTTGCAGTAAAAACACTAACATGAATATGGAGACTTTAAAATACAATTTATTCTCGTGCCTTTTATTCGAATATTTTTACTTTCAGCTTATTAAAAGATTAAATTTCTGTGAAAAAGCAAGTTGAAAGTAAACGAATTTGATTGAAATTTAGCCAGAATGAAAAAGACAGAAGGAGAATTGATGAATTTAGCCAACTAAACTTCAAACCTCAAGGAAAAACCTTCTGGCTGCAAATCAGATTCAGATTTTAAGAATTCAATCAAAAAATCAAATGGCAACGTATGCCAACTTGCTGAGAAGTTCAACTTTCAGCCAAGAAATTCTTTTACTTTTCCAAGAAATTACTTCCTCAGCATAAAATTACTCTTTCCTCTGTGAAAATCGACCTTGCCTGCAAAAGAATTGATCTTGTCTCAACTTTCTTACAATTTCAAGAGATTAACTTCTCTTCAGCTGAGTCTGTGAAAAATGAGTTGTTGAAACTCATTATAATGCTGAAAATTTGGATTTGTTTTAGCAACTGCATCTTTTTCTCTCGATCTCGATTTGTTTTCTCCTCTTTAATCAAGCAAGTTTCCATTCTTTTTCAAAAAAAAAATTCCATGGCGAGCTTATCCAGGCAAATCCCTTTGATTTTCCAAATTTCGATTTTTTCTAGATGTTTATCTTTTATTTGGAAAAATATTAAATGTCCGATTAAATTAAATTCAACTTTTCAAAGTTTTAATTCATGTCGAATTTTAACTTTGCTCATGGATTTTCTCGTTTTCCGAAGTAATTTATTTTCCTCCATGAATTTTTACTTCCAAAACATCTCTGGCGAATTTTATTTTTGTCCGTGGCATTTTATATTTCTAAGTGTCGGAAATAAATTATCCAAAGCATTAAAATGTTTAATTTATTTCCAACCCGTTCATTTTTAACCCATGGCCATTTTAATTTTTTCCTTGGCTAAACATTTATTTTCCAAGTTATTTCAATTTTCGTCTAGCCAAGTTGGATTTTTGACCATCTTGCCAACAAATATTACGCCAAACCCTCATTTTCTTCTACCATGGCGAACTTCAAATTGTGTCGAGCACATTTTCTAATGCCAAAACGAATTTTCCTCTTGCTTGGATGATTTTCTCCAGGCAAATTTCCATGACACTTAGACAAATTTTCATCCCTTTTGGCTTGGGGCGGACTTTCTAACCTCTTTGCCATATGCATTTTCCTCTATGCACTTAGCCAACTTCATAAATTTTTCCTTAGGTATCCATACTTAGGCGAATTTTCAATTTTTCTCCCTTCCAAAGCATCAAATACTTAGCCAAATCTTCAATTTTTCCTCTTCTCATGCTAGGCGGACTTCCTTAATGTCTTGCCATGGTGGGGCGAACTTCATAAATACCTTTCCATTACCTTTTCAAGGCTGGGCGGACTCCCTTAATATCTTGCAAATTTTTCCTCAAAGCTTGAGCGGACTTCAAGAGGTCCTTGCCATGTAAGGGCAGACTTGGAGTTAGGCTTGACATTTCTCCTTACATGGCAAGGGCGGACTTGCCACTCTTCATGCCACATCCCTCAAGTCAAGGGCGGACTTCCTACTCTCTTCGCCATCTCCCATCTCCATGGCAAGGCGGACTTCCAATGCCTTAGCCATTTTCATTGCCATTTTCTCCTCCATGGGTGAGCTTCATGGTCAAGACTTAAGTGAATCTACCTCATGAGTTGCATGCTTTTGGGTTGATTTTTCGGTGATTTTCTCATGCTTTTCAACTGATTTTTCCAGATTTTTATCCTTGCTTTTCCACTCTTTTCTTGATTTTTGCTTGATTTTTCGATTTTTACTTTGATTTTTCAGTGATTTTTTATTTTTTGGCTGATTTTTGGTTCTAAAAATGGAAACATTGACTTATTTGACTAGGGTTGACTTTCTAAAAATAGAAAAAGCAAAATGCCTAAAAAATAGGGTACCCAGTTTGGTCCAAAATGCCAAAAAATGAAACAGCGAAAAAGAAAAAAAGCAGATTCCCTAAAAAGTAGGAAGTGTTAGAATTGGCCCAAAGCACAGGCGATCCTCGTCTCCCAGACCTTCTGAGCCCTTCCATGACGTTTAGGCACTGATTCAAGTCTCAACTTGGCTCAGATGACTCTCAAAAGACTAAATTGAAACTCTCAAAAAGATGACCTCATGAAACCGTTGAGCAAAGCAAAACCCTAAAAAGAAGCAAACTACTAGGGGTCCCCATTTACAATGGGACGATGTGTGAAAAGGCCACAACAGGACCCTAGTATCTGCTCTCCTTCATGTGCTTCCAACTCCCCTCCCTAATGATTCGATTGAAAAAGAATGATAATTTGGTAGTGGGCAGACACGCAGTCCATGCGATAGTTTGGAGGAAGGATTTCCATAGGAGGCCCTTAGAGCACTCCCTTCTCAACCCAAGAGCGGCTAAACAACCCCCTTGGCCCCCAATGGCAGACTGCAGTCATCCAATGAAGGTAGTCTACCTCGAAGGGACCCTAGTATCTGCTCAACCTATCGATTCCATCCCTCAACCAACTACATGATTGTTTGATGATACAAACAATTGCATCTAATATTGACAATTTACCTATAAGTACACCATGCTACGGGGGTTCATGAATTTATCAAGATATTGAGAGTTCAATGTAAATAATCTATTTACCATATGAATGTATCTGCAGTAGTCCCTTATGCTATTCAATGTTTATATTGACCAATCATCAAATGTTAATAACTTCATTTAACATCTTTATCAGTATTAAATCCAATTTATCAATCATTAATAATTACATTCATAACATGTTTAACAAATAGTATTTTCTAATTATATGAAGGTATTTGTGATTGCTGATTTAGGGCTATAAAAGTAGGCACCTAATACTTACCACTTTGAACTGCAGGAACCTCTTGTTTAACCAGCCAATGATGCCGCCTTCTTATTATACGTTTCATTAGAATGATAGATCATAACGGTCTTTAATATTGTTGTCCATGTAGAGATGTAATTAGTCTTTCTCTTACAGTCTCACACACCATAATTAGGATGGAATATATCATCATAACCTCATTAGTTGTCCAATTCAAAATAACATATTAGCAATACTATAATAGTGACATGACGATAATAAATAACAGCAATGAGACAAATATTATTATGAATAAACTGTATTCATATTTATCGGTCATCATATATATTTATCTAAATATATATGATGACCGATAAATATATTATAGGTGGTTGATGAATACAGTTTATACTTTATTCATAATAATATTTGTCTCATTGATGTTATTTATTATCGTCATGTCACTATTATAGTATTGCTAATATGTTATTTTGAATTGGACAACTAATGAGGTTATGATGATGTATTCCATCCTAATTATGGTGTGTGTGACTGTAAGAGAAAGACTAATTCAGGCTGCATTCAGAGTATATGGAACCGTGACTTGCTAAGGTCATAAGAGTAGGTAAAAGGGGATATAGATGTGGTAAGTTCAGTTATAATGTATGTCAGAATTGGTAAGGTAGGATTCTTAGGTATATTTATCACTGTTGTTACAATGATAATTCTAGAATAGATGATAGGCAGATTTATCATTCTTGCCTCCAATAGTAAATAAGTTATAAATATAGATAATATATAATTCCATCTTTATGAAGATAACATGCAATAAGTAAATATCATAAGTAATAAGTATATAGTTACAGATGATATTAAAATAGAAGAACAATAAATAACAAATATGTAAATATAGATAGTATGTTATTATTTATTGTGAGTAGAGGCAAGGTGAGGCCATAGATAGTATGATTATAATATCTTTTATTGTTAATTAGTAATTATGTTATGGGTAAAGGTAATGATAGGATCCATAGGCAATTGAATAATGGGTTATATAAAATGCTATTACACTATCTTTAATGCATAATTGCTGATGGTAAGTTCTTATTAACAAGTTTATATAGGTAACATTTCAGTGTTACCGTTCATGGATATTTAATTATAGTACTAGATATGTATATGTATATGTATGTATGGGTAGATGTGTGAATTAGATATATACAATAATGATGCTTGCAGCAACTATTAAGCATTATAAGTAACTATGGCAATTTAAATTAGTACAGGTGATACATTTCTTAAATGATTGATTTACACTAACGATATCTTCTAAGTGTGAAGACCAAATTGATTGGGAATGAAGGACTTCAATCAAGGTTTCAAATTAGTTGAAAAAGTACTCACCAACTCCTTTATCATTTGGAAATTAAGGATTTCAAGAAAATTGTCATGTCCCCGTTTTAGCTGACACTGTTTGTCGAGGAGTGAGCCTATTATTTCGATCCTCAGAGGGCCGATGTGACAGGTGCAGAGGATCATCGGGAGGCTGTTCGCAATGCTTAGTAGAAATTCCAAGCAGTAGCTTTTGGTGTCAGTTAGTTTCACAGACCTTCCGTAGTGCATTTTCAATTTCTATTTTAGGAAAGTTAGGTCAGCGGAAGTCGCTATTTTGGGCAGGTAATCAATTCAACTATTCATCTCAGAATGAACGCTTCAAGAATGGTTGCGATGTCCCGATGCGGGCCCCTATCGGAAGGTGGCGTAGGTCTGTCCGAGCGGTTTGCCCAGCCACGTGTCCGGGTCTTCGGCGGGAGTACCTATCCTGGGGATGCCCCCTTAACGCTAAGAGGGGTGCCGTTCACTACCAGTCCGGGCTTTTGGTGCAACGGTAACTAACTTGGTATCAGAGCCGGAGGTCTCGAGGTCGAGACTCGCGGAGCGTGGTGGGCTGTGATGTCCCGATGCGGCCCCCATCGGAAGGTGACGGTCTATCCAGCCGTTTGTCCAGCCACGCGGTCTTAGGTTTTCTGACGTTTTGTGATTTTTTTGCAATTTTTGGATTTTTTAATGCATTTATGGATAGTACGGCTTTACCAGAAAATTGAAATAAATTCAATAGAAAACACTAGACTTCAATTTGCTTGAGAAATGGAAATAGAAATGAAGGCGTATCCTTTGTTATTCATATGATCTTCATATAAAAATGATCTGACAACATACAAGATAGAATAATGATTTTTATTATGAAAAGAACCTGTTATCTGCTGGTACGGCTGAAGGTACAAATGGTACGGCAGAAATAAATATGATCTCCTTCCTTCCTTCTGGCATGCACAAATTGATTAACTGGTATAGGCGCCTCCTTCAGAGCAAACTGGAACCTTCAAACCAAGGCGTTGCTTCCAAGCTGAAAAGTACGGCTAAGATGCTATGGTACGGCCTGTCAGAAGTACGGCCAAGTACAGCAGCTTGTTTATTTTGTACGGCCTCCTCAAATCCACCTTTAAACCTCTGAATAAAGTGCGCCCAAGGTGATAGATGATAACTGGATGCAACAACTGAAGAATCTCTGACCAATAACAATCCCTGAAAGCTCTGTAGTTTTCTCTGAGTAAGAAAACCTCTGTAGGCAATAGATCGAGTGATATTGCACACTCTCTGAATTGCTTTCCGCCGGAGATGGCTCGTTCTCCAAGGAATCGAACGTGAAACCCTAAGTCTCAGGCTCAGACCAAAAATTGATCAATATCAAACTCAATAATCTCATAATGGGCTCAATTCCCAAGGCAAATCCTCAAATACACTGCAAAGTGCGATTCCCTTGAAAATAGGGTTTTAATGAAATATTCATATTTTAATATTTTCCATTCTCCATAGTTTCCCCACTGGATATTTAAATATTATTTAAATGTCAACTGGCCCCCTTTTCATGATGGCGCACCCCTCAAGGAATAAACACTTAAGTTATAATATTAAATTATAACTTTATATTATAAACGTTAATTAATTAATATTTAATCAATATGATCAAATATTAATATCTCCCTCGTTTCTAACCCGATGATCAATCCGTCTGATGCTGACGAACTCTGAAGTGTTTCCTGATGCCGCCACAGCCAACTGCTAAAAATAGCAGTGGTCCCACACTGCCTGCCAAAAACTGCTAAAAATAGCAATTCTGCAAATATCCTCCGATCGAGCCAGAACGAAAGACAACTGATCAATCCCTGCTGACTGAAGCTGAGCCAAGCTCCGAAGTGACCCCCTATCCAGTCCATCGGCCTACGAGGGTCGTATGATAGGCCAATCCTGTCGTCTGAGAGATGTCACTGAGAAGGGGACATGACAGTTGATCAGACGGAGAAATAAGGAGTATTTAAGGAATTATTAAATATTTAATAATTTGACTTTATATTAAAGTCACTTTATTGAAATATTTAAATATTTAATTATTTGGCTTAATTATAAAGTATTTATTATACTTTATAATAAATTATTAAATGTTGACTTAATGAGTATTTTATATTCATTAAAATAGGGATGCCAATAATTAATGATTTCTCCTAAGTTTAAAAAGGCGTATTAAATCATTTAATTTAAATGATTATTTTAAAAGGAGTTGGGTCGAATTTCTTCAAGAGCAATATATACCTTCTCAAGGCAAAATCGAACTATTCTCGAGGCTATTATTCAATTTTGCCCTTTCTTTGCTCGGTATACTGGAGTTTTGCAAACCTTAGGGTTTCTCATGCATAATCGCTCGAGAATCCAAAACCTTCTATCAATAGGCGACTCCAGGTCGCAATACCAACCGTTTCACCTCTGGTGATTTCATACGTAGGTCACAGCTGCATTGGGTCAACCATCTATTCGCATGTAGATCTACGCAGATATTCAGCAACAGATAAAGCGCACTTGCTGCGTAGATCTTTCACCGCAGGCCGCACATTTCCGGCGGTGCCGCATCAATAATGGCCGCCGCATTGTGCCGCACGTTAGCGGGCCGTAATGCCACTCCGGAAACGCTCCAGTTTTGACCACCAGTCTTTTGGCAGAAGGGGCGCCTAAGGTTATAGAAGATATTCCCCTGTTTCTGAGCCTGAACACTGAGTATTTGGAGCTGGCTGTACTAGTGCACATTTCCCAAGGCGGCTGCACAGAAATCAGGTTTTTATTTAATAAAATTCGTATTTCCTTCATATATTGTATCTGGCTTTTGTAAACCCTCTGGAAGTGAAATATATTGAAGCGCCTACCTTATTTGATCAAGTTCTGAGCTTATTTTGAGATCTAGAATTTATTTAGATTTTTCTGAGCATTTATTAGCAAAATCGCAATTTTCATTATTTGTCTGAAAACGCATAAAAAATACAAAAAAACCAAAAATTGCAAGAAAACACAAAAATATCAGTTAGGGTTTGAACAGAGAACCATCCGGGTTCTGACAAAAATTTAGGGCATTCCCAAGAGGGGTCATTACAAACTGATTGCAGATCCTAAGGTGGAGTTTCTGATTTATGGGAGCTGATCGCCCCTTTTCAAGGTTGTACCATTGGTAGAGGGGTTGCGTGTGGCTTCCTAGGTGAATCACCCCACACTTGCAGCCTTAATGAGACCTAATGAGGGCGCCTAAACCTTATTAAACTATTGCTGATCATTCTACGGTGTTATGTGATGATTGGAAGGCTCCTAGGGAGGTGTGCCAATGATAAGCTTGCTGGTTTTGTATATCAGACCGCTGCAGCAGTTGTCAGTTCTGATACAAACTCATTTAATCATATTTTGGGGGTATGCTTGCTAATATGTTACAGGGTTAGTTTGTTCACAAGTGGGTTGTCATGTGGGGTTGCTCAATTCATAGTTTAGTCATGCAAAAAAGTCCACCCAAAACCCTAGGCACAAATGGTCCAACCATCTAATTACTCCAACCAGCACTTGGACAACATATATGAAATGCTCTAATGTGCACCTCTATGTTGTGAAGTAAGCCTATACTGTATCTCCACAAACCCTGGAGAATAGACTCAAATCCTAAGCCTAGGGTATGTCAACTTAGGACAAATGAGATAAATTATGCAGTAGATAATTAAAAGCCAACTCACACGATAGGATAGCTCTTCTACTCTTCAAGCTCTACTAAACCTAGGAGAGTAATCCTTGATGTTTGTATAGGACAATTAAAGAGATAAATCAACACATTTGCTCTTTGGTAAACCACACCCTATACATATGAGGATCACAATAACTGGTCATTAAATCTCCATTCTATTATTGATTTACCAATAGCAACACCTGCCTCTTTTTAAGTAGATAGCATATATCATGTATGTTGTTGGAAATACTGTCACTGATGTCAAAGGTGTATGGACAAGATTTTTAGAATTATTATCATTGATGTCAAAGGAAGACTTCTATGATGAAAAGTTTGTTAATTAAAGATAAGGAATAATAAGAGTTTCATTTAATTTATTTATGGCCAACCTCCATCTAATTATGGCAGTGCTAGATTCAAAAGGTAGAAATTAAAATTAATTTTTATCAAAGGTGGCTGACCTTTAAAAGGTGAATTTAAATATTTAAAATAATTTTTGTCAATTTTTGGCCTACCTAATTTTGATAAAGTGCATGATTTGGATATAAATACAAGTTATTTTGGAGGTTAGAAAGTAAGTTCTTCAATGCAAATTCATTCCTTTTAAGAGCAGAAATTAGGAGAAATGGAGCAGACTTTTAAGGCAGATTTATAGCAGACATTGTGTCTAATTTGGAGCAGACCTTTAAGGCAGCTTTATAGCAGACATTGTGCCTGGTTAAGAGCAGATCTAAAAGTGCATAAGAGCAGATTTGAGAAGATAAAAAGTGCAGATTTTCTAAATGGAACTTGAAGGAAGAAGTGTATATAGAACAGCCTGATGGGTTCATTCTATCAGAAAATCAGGACTATGTTTGCAAGCTAAAGAAGGCACTTTATGGGTTGAAACAAGCCCCCAAGGCCTGGTACTCAAGACTAGACAAATACTTACAGCAGCAAGGTTTCAGAAAAAGTATTGTGGATAGTAATCTCTATATCAAGAATGAAGGGGATGACTTGTTGATTGTTGTGGTCTACATGGATGATATCATTTTTGAAGGTAGCAATGATAAAATGTGTCAAGACTTTGCCATGAATTTGCAGGAGTTCAAGATGTCAATGCTTGGTGAGTTGTCTTTCTTCCTTGGGTTGCAAATTTCCCAATCAAATAAGGGGATATTCATTTCACAAACCAAGTATATTAAGGAGATGATGAAGAAATTTAGGATGGAAGATTGCAATCTTGTAAGCACTGCTATGGTTACAAGATGCAAATTGAGTATGGATGATGAATCTCGTAAGGCAAGCCAAACTCTATACAAGTATAGGATTCGAACTTTATTATATGTGATAGCGACAAGACCTGATATTATGCAAGCAATTGGTTTGGTGGCACAGTTTCAGGCAACACCAAACGAAACTCATGTGGAAGCAATGAAGAGAATATTCAAATATTTAAAGGGCACTATGGATTTTGGGTTGTAGTACCCAAGAGGTGAATATTTCACCCTCACAGCATACATGAATGCGCATTAGGCTAGCAGTATTGATGATAGAAAAAGCACAAGTGGAGGTACATTCTTTCTTGGCAATAATCTTGTATCTTGGTTAAGTAAGAAATAGGAGTCAATTTAATTGTCCACAACAAAAGTGGAGTTTATTGCAGCAACTTCTTATTGCACTCAAGTCCATTGGATGAAGCAAACTTTGAAGGATATTAAGGTTGAGTGTGGGCATCCCATTTCCATATTTTGTGATAATACAAGTGCCATCAACATCTCAAAGAATTCAGTTATGCACTCACAAACAAAGCATATTCCAATCAAATATCATTTCTTTAGAGAGCAAGTGGTTGATCAACAAGTGAAGTTGGAGTATGTTGTTACAAAAAAATAGAAATGCGGACATTTTCACGAAGCCACTTCCAAAAGAGACTTTTGAGTACCTAAGGGAGAAATTGGGAGTGATATCACTCTCATTGAGTCAATAAATTCTTAGGAAGAAGCATGTGTTCAAGGGAAGCTATTCATTGCTTATCTTTCAGCCCTAGAAAGCCTTTGCCATTGATGTGAAAGGGGGAGAAGTAGAGTAAGGGGGAACATGTTAGTCAAGGGGAGAAGTTTGTTTTTGTTGCTTTCCAAGAATATTTCTTTGCAGGGTTGCCACAATGACAAAGGGGGAGATTGTTGGATTATTGTCATTGAAATCAAAAGGCAAGTCAGTGGCTAAATTATTAGAGGTTAGATTGTGCCCCAAATTTATGGCATTATTATCGAGATACATTGGGCAAGGAGGAGATAATTAATTTGCAAAAATGATGTTATTTTCTACATAAGCCAACCCATGTCTAGCACCCTTTGGAGGAGTTTAAAAATGCAAAAAAAATTAAAAAATTTGGGACGACCCCCCTCATAGAGCCGCCCCATTTGTGAGTGTTTAAATTGCAAATAAATTAATTGCTAAAGGGGTCAACCCCTCCTTGTTTTGGCGCCCACATTTGAAAGGAGTTATAAATAAAATTAAATTCATTTAATATTGTTGGCCGACCCCTTTGGAGGAGTCACCTCCCTTGGGTGAAGAGGCATCTTGGTAAGTATAAATAGAAGGTAGAGTGAGAGGCAAAATCAATCAATTTTCAAGGAATATTATTCACATGAAGAGCAGAAATAAAAAGATATTTGAGCAGATTTATGAGAGATATGTGAGCAGATTTATGAGAGGTTTTTAGCTTCAATTTTGAGAGAAGAGAAGAGCAATAAAAGCATGATCATGGCAATTCTATGAGCAGAAATATTGAAGACTGTATTGCAAATTTATGAGTGAATGTATGGTAGATTTCTGAAGCAGTTGTTAGCGCAGATCTAAGAGGAAGTTGCAAATAAATTATCATATTATTCATTTGGAGGTTGAAGCTTCCTATTTGAGGAGATTGAGAGGTTGGTGCCTCTTATTAGAAGAGATTGGCATCCCTTGCTATTTGGTGCTAGACATGGGTTGGCCTATGCAGAAAATAAACCATCATTTTTGCAAATTAATTATCTCCTCCTTGCACAACGATATCTCGATAATAGTGCCATAAATTTGGCACAAACTAACCTCTAATAATTTAGCCACTAACTTGCCTTTTGACATCAATGACAATAATCCAACAATGACTGCAAGAGACTATTTCCTTGATCATAATTGGGTGGCAGAGTCTAGATTGTGATCCCAAGTACTTGCACATAAGTAAACCCTAAGCCTATTAGCATAATATGACTCAAAAGAAACACAAAGAACCAAGACTGCATCAATTCCTATAATCCTTGGTTAAATGCAACAAAGAAATGTTGTAAGACTTCATAGACCAAGCATTTTTGAAAAATCCTTGGGAAAACATATATATCACACATGTTGCAATAAAAGGATTCCTTGAGAAAACTCAAAGGACTTTACAACTTCACAATCCTTTGCCATCTCATAGTCATCTCCAGTCAATCAAACAAGCCCCTGCAATAGCATTGAAGGCTTTCATGTATGTGTTTGTGAATGGAAAGAAAACTAGCACAAACTATGTTGCATATTGCATTTGAAAAGAGGAAGCCACAACCTGTTTATAAATTCGGAAGTTGCAAGAAGATCAATGTTGGGCATTGATGGAGCTTTGAGATCAATAGGCAAAAAGTGGTAGAAAAATAAATGCATTTGAGTTTAATTGTCTACTGAGGTGTTTTTTCCTACCACCCAATCAAGAACTGCCATGCCTTCTTGTTCATAAATTACTTTAACCCCTTCGAAAATTTGTCAGGCCCATTGCCTATGAGCACCAAGCCTGCCATCATCTTTAACCTACAACCACATGGTGCCATGTAACTCAGCCTTGCACACATGGACCTATTTGATAATCACCATTCATCCCTTGGATCAACCGGCATAACCATGTATTCTTAATTGGACACCACATGCTCTCATTGGCCATCAAACATTATGGATTCAATACAAACAAGACACCACAAACAACCTCACCTTACTAACTAACATAGCCCATGTAGTGCAAAAAAAAATCAATCCATTTCATTACAGACCTATACGAATCATCTGCACCATAATAGCTAGTCAATAGAAAAACACCACATATCTACCAATTATATCCACAAAGACATGTAGTCAACTCATCACTACAAACACACTCGTCACTCGCCAGTTTCCCAATCAGCAAGCAAAGGAAAACACCCCACAAAAAGCATGACAACCACCGCCCCCCAATCACCAACATGCAATGCCGCCCTGATTACATAAGGCCAACCCATAGGTAGTGAACCCACATGTACAACTATCTGCCACCGAAAATCCTTATGTTAAGCCATAGCATGTAGCAGGAAGTCAAAGCAATTCATTCTAAAGCAACAATTAGGTAGTGAACCCACATGTACAACTATCTACCAATTATATCCACAAAGACATGTAGTCAACTCATCACTACAAACACACTCGTCACTCGCCAGTTTCCCAATCAGCAAGCAAAGGAAAACACCCCACAAAAAGCATGACAACCACCGCCCCCCAATCACCAACATGCAATGCCGCCCTGATTACATAAGGCCAACCCATAGGTAGTGAACCCACATGTACAACTATCTGCCACCGAAAATCCTTATGTTAAGCCATAGCATGTAGCAGGAAGTCAAAGCAATTCATTCTAAAGCACTTGTTG
This sequence comes from Sequoia sempervirens, assembly GCA_007258455.2. Taxonomy (NCBI): domain Eukaryota; kingdom Viridiplantae; phylum Streptophyta; class Pinopsida; order Cupressales; family Cupressaceae; genus Sequoia; species Sequoia sempervirens. Next base: position 26,361 of record VDFB02313803.1, read on the forward strand.
CTATGAAGGACACTTACTACAGAAATTAAAGGGCAACAAATTACAAACTTGTGACACAAGCATACTAAAGGTAAATACTTAGACAAGCAGTGAATAGCATAGGGCACAGTCGATTAACACACATGGTTTGAAATATGCATGTGCTTTAAGTTATATGGGCCACTAGTTGTTGCAAGTCAACATCAAGATAGAAAAAAAAGGGTACAACGAAGGTGAAAATAAAGCTCAATGGGCAATGTAGAGTGGGTGGGTGACCGTCTCAACCCACTCCTCGACGAAAGGGGAGCTTCTAATTACTAGCACAAACAAGTAATATAATAGCAAGTGAAGACTCTTTAGTCCTTCGCAACAAACACTAGAAGATCAACATTCAAGTAAAGTGCATAGCATGGATAAACAATACAAAATGTTGGCACCATACAAACACAAAGGCAAAGGGCCAAACTAGAGAATAAAGGCAAAAATTGAAGGCCACCTTGACTAAACGTATGAGCATGGCTAAAGCACATAATCAAAACAAGTTTGCACAAGGGGACATATTCAAGATACTTATGCATCATGCTTTTGATGCTCAATATGGTAAAAAACAAAAGCAAACACTAATTAGGAATCTTCGAGCAGTTATCATCTTAAGGTTATTAGGGCAACAAGGGAAGCATAGGGAACCAAAACTTTGCAATTTCAGGGCACATGCCAACACCTACAGGCTATAATCTAATTTTTCTCATTACCTTGGTCCAGCTGGGTCCATACTACACCCAATGTATCATGGCAATAATTTCCAATAGTTTATATATCTTTATGTGTGATTTTACCATAATAAGCAAATGGAAACCTTCAACTTCATAGAAATGGTATCCTCCTAAAATCTATTAATTTCAGAACTTCAATGTGAAATTGTTGAGAACAATTAGAAAAAAAAAAATTAACAAATGTATTAATTAACATTGTAAAATTCTAACGAATGATATGTTGTGCACTTATAGTACCATTAACAAATTTTCCCATTCATTAAGTATACTATTCCATCAAAATATAAACCTGGTTTTGTGATGGACGAGCAACAATACAATGCAAATAATCTGAATGCCCTTTGAATGTCATTGTGATTTTGCCAACATCCTGCCAAGGTTCAAAAGTAATTAGATGTTGACACAAGTGAGCAATGGAAAACGCCAGCCCTATAAGACCATCACATAACATCAAATATAGAAACCTTAAAAAATATATGTATATAAACAAGAATGGAAAGTACATCTAAAACTGTTTAGGTTCATTACAAAGATACACATCTATACACTTACAATAGACTCAATTTAGCATTAAAACATTTGACAAGACCAAATTGACAAAAATGGTGTTTCAAATATGCGACATGATGTAAACGGATGAAAAGATTATTATTATTAACTTTAAGTATGGAATGGGATGAATAGACACAAACATGTCACCTATGTAACTATCCACCTAAGTATGGAATGGCATCTCATGAACAAGCTGCCACCAAATGAAAGTTGAAAGATTTGATCAATTTAGGCTTTGTTCTCCTTCTGTCAGATCTCGCCTTCCTATAGGCGCTTTGACTCAACAATTCAACACCTCCTCAGATGGATCTTGAGCATATTTTCTATCTTTATAATTAATGATTAACCTTTTTGACCACTTGTGCTTCTAGGACCACCTCATATGGCCTCATATTTAAAATTTATTAATTTATTTCATTAATATTAAGTTTAAAGAAGAATCAAGACCCAAATGTTAAAATCCTTTTTAGCCCTTTTTTTCTTTTACGTGATAGTCGTGTTATGGCTCAAAGGATGTTTTTTGAAAGATCATACAATTTGTGGGATTATACTTCTAGACGTTGATAGATAAGATTAGGTAGGTTCACATATCATATGCATATACTTGTACCTAGACTATACATCTATTAAATCCTGGGAGGATAGGTCAGTGAGTTAGCTATGACACATCTATTTTATGAATTATCTTTATCACCATCAATTATCTCTATCATTATCAACTTTGTTTCCACTCTTGTACTTTTTTTGAGCAAATTATGGGTTTATAGATATAGATAGATAGATTGAGAGAGAGAGAGAGAGAGAGAGAGAGAGAGACCCAACCATACTTCAAACAAAAGATGTACTCCAAGAACTTGAAGATTTATTCAAAACACAAAGATAAATATTTAGGACAAAGAATACCAAGCATAAGTAATAATTTGATTCAAATAAAGTTAGCATTACCATTCAAAGGCATTTGTCATAAAGAGGGAATCTAGAGAGTGTCCCTTTCAGATCTGTAGCATGGTGTAGAAGATCTGTAGCATGGTGTAGAGTATGCTCTAGGTATAAAAGAGAAGACAATGTTTTAAGATTGACACTTGCCCATACAGAGCTGTGCATCAATGACAAAGGAAATATTATTTCAAACAATCTGCAAAGCCATGATCTGTCACACACCAGAATGAGGATATTAGTTTTGTTTCAAACTTGGAAATGTAGGTGTAGTGCTCTAACACATGCCCTATAATGGAGATATCCAGATCTCCAAGCTTTAAAAAAAAAAAAACCTATTGTACACTCTTGGTTGCATGCCCCATATGAGATTTAAAAAAAAAAAAATCATAGATGAAAGTTACAACCACAAGTTGAGGCACATACAAAACTAAAAGGAAAATGATTTTTGTCAAGTTTGTATCATAACACCCTATCACACCCCACACAAGAGAGATTATTGGTGCTTGAAATTGGCAGAGAAAATCACAGGCACAGGTCTAACAATGCAGTGAAAAATTTTCAAAAATGAAAAACATGCAGAAGGTTACAATCATGCATCCTAACACACCCAAAACATGAGTTTTTTAAATTAAAATGGAGTGCTATCCATGGGCACATGCTGTTACAGGAGGATGAACAAGTTCAAAGTCGAAAAGATGCAATCCTATATTAGGGTGTGTGCCCCATAGGTGTAAAGAAAATTTGTGTATCAATAATGTACAGGCAAAGTATATAGGCACATGCCATAGAATGATCTCTGCTACTTTTGTCTTAAAATAACAGATCATAAGGAAATAGTGTACTCTTCCATTAATAAACATGTCTTTTCCAAGGAAAAAGATCTGATATATATAGTTGGCCAACCAATGCAAAAACAAATAAATAAATATCCAATGTATAGCAAATTAAAGGCAAGAAAAGAAAATTATATTGAAGGACAGAAACAAGCTTGGTTTTGGTACGAAAATAAACATCACCTCATCATTTATCAGCAATTATGGATTTGGTTTGACCCTCTTTCATATATCAATAGATTTTTCCATCATATCAGCAGAATCTATCATCATTGAAAAGATGCGTATCATTACCACAGAGTCTTATATCAAACTACATCACCTATAGCAGGGGCACCTGATTACAGCAGGATTTTCATCAAAAATACAGCAGTATTGTCTATCAAAGGCACCTGTATCTCAATGGTTTTTCATCAAGATTCAGCAAATCTTCCAGTAATTCTTGGCAAAACATCTAGTTTGAAGTAAATAGATATCAGCAAATATAACCATAGTTTGCAACCTCAAACTCGACTCAGACTCAGCAAACCAAAAATGTTTAACTCAGTAAAAACTTGGCAACATAAAAATACTTAAATTTTTTTTAAATATAAATCTTATGCAAAGTACAGCTACAAAATATATCAAATGAGTTTAGTGAGGTTCTAGAGGCAATACCTCTAGCAAGGTCGAGGGATAGCACCCCTCATTGGAGTCGAGGGGTAGCACCCCCAACAGGGTCGAGGGGTGGAGCCCCCACAACCAAGCTCAAATGAGGACCTTCAATACTGCACAGACCTTCATGGTGCACACTATTTTCATAATATTTTAAATGCCAAAAAACAATGCTTATAAAGCTTAAAACAACATTTTTGGAGCATTCAATACACATTTTTGACACACAATGCAAGTCGCAAGGTCAGACTCACCGAGTACCTTGCGAATACTCACCACAAAACTCATGCAGACTCGCCAAAAACTCAGCAACAGAAACTCACAAGCTTACTTCACAAAAACTCAAGGTAGGAAAATAATGGCAAGTACTCTGCAACTCATCATTTTGAGAGAGAAAAGTGATAGGTTATCATTCCCTCATTCCATTATTCAAAGTGTTTCAAGGTCTATGTTTTGATGTTTGACAAAGGACAAATTATCAAAAGATATGGGTGGCAAGACCTAGGGGATTATCAAAAGTATGTTGATGATTAGTTAAGCACAGATATCTGCACAAAACATCATTATTTTGAGAGTGAAAGTGATAGGTTATTGTTCCCTCTTCCCATTATTCGAAGTGTTTCAAGCTCTATGGTTTGATGTTTGACAAAGGATAAATTATTAAAAGATATGGGTGACAAGACCTAGGGGATTTTCAAAGTATTTGACGTTACAAATTTTGAGCTATGGTTTGATTGCAAGATCAATAGAATGAAGATTTTTCAAATTCCAAGCATCAATAGGAGGAATTAGAGTTTCAGAACTCTATCAAAGGATTTTCCATAAACAAAGATAGCGAACTTTGTCGGGATCAACACCGAAGCCAATTGTAAAAATTTGTTGTCTTAGCTCATGTTATTTTTAGTTGTCACTATTTTCTAGGAGAGGATCATATTCCAAGAAAGCTAATTTTAGCATCTGTTTATAGGCCAGCTATTTTCAAAAGACCTTCTAGAAAGTATATTGTTAGGGAGGTAGTTTATTAGAAATCTATTTGAAGATTGCCCAAGTTAGATATGGTATTTATGAAGAGAATCATGCAAAAGCTTGATTCGCAAGAAAGCAATCTATTGAAGGCATAGGAGTTGTAGTTATCTATCATGTCCCCTTTTCGAAAATAGAGCCATTGAGAAGACGTATAGCCTATACCCACTTCCTATAGGCTAAAGGATAAAGTAAGGGAAATAAATTTTACTATTATTTTATGTTGGGCCCAATAAATTCTAATTTAAGGGGCAATTTAAATAATATTATTAATAAAATAAAAAGTACTTTCAAATACTTAATATTAAAATAAAATAAAATGTATTTTTAATAATTATGGAAATTCAACCCATGTGTCCATTTGGAGTGCTACAAAAGGAGGGCACTTAGATTCATTTGGCATCTCATGTTTTGTCATTACTTGCCATTCAATTTCCAACATTTGAGATTTGTGTTCTGTTCGCGTAACAACTAACACCTCTGGAGTAAGAGTTGGTACGGACAGCTATGCACACTACGCAATGAGTGCTCTTCAAATTAGGAGGGGAAGCTCCCTCGTTGTGCTTGACAAAAGTACTTGTAAAGGAAAATAAACTAAACTATATCTTGTCTTTTTGTCTCAGCTGTAAGAGGTACAAGGCTTTCTCGAAAACTATATACGTTGTAGCTAAGTATTTTCTGGTTTCGCAGATTACTAACTACAACTAGGCTAATTACTTAAAATCTATCCAGTTTCCTCAAGAAAACAGAGCATAAGGAAATGGAGCAAGGATGACTATCTGACGATAAACAAGTATAGATTCTCAACTTGAAGGCAAGGTGGCACATCTATCAGCTCAATCTAAACCAGTTTATTATTCACAAAACACCATACGATAAACAAGAACAGATTCTCAACTTGAAGGCAAGGTGGCACATCTGTCAGCCCAATCTGAACAAGTTTATTGAACACAAAACAGAATTGATCTAACTAAGGAAAGAATTCACCATCATAATTGCATGAAACCCAAGTGGCATAACAATTCATCATAACAGTAAATAAGCATGAACAGATACAGAATGAGTAATATTGAAGGCAAGGTAGGCACAGCATATATTCCTCTCTCATGCAAAAGTTATGTACAAATGAGCAAAAGCTCTTATTTATGGACATCAAAAGGTGTAAGGAACCCGAAAATCACCTTGAGTCAACTACAGTCTTGCAATGCATGCAAGATTTATTACCAAACCCTAATAAAGTAAACTATACAGTTAACTGGAAAGCTACCATCAGTTAACCAAAACATCTAACCTAAATGGACAATGTGCAAGCATGCACCTCCTTATTGAAAGCAAAGTTAACTGGAACACTACCCTCAGTTAACTAGAAACCCTAATCCTAACTCCTGCGAAGATAACTCCAAGGAAGAGATATGCATGTATGAAGTCAACAAGTGAACTCAAGACTGAAAGTCGAGTTAACTGCTGCTCTTGATTCTATCCTTGAAATTAACTGCAAGTTCCAACTGGCAGATCACTCCACGTCATCTCGGTCTAACACCTCGATCAAGAATTCATCAATCACACTGTCTTCTGGAACTTTAACACTGTCCAAAACAACAATCTGTTTCTTCAATTCTCTGTCACTATCCTTGATTGTATGCATGCATTCTCTGACATCTTCAGCTGCCTTCTTGAAACTAGCTGAAATAATTTAAATGTTCTCCAACTTAGCCACCACAGGATCTCCTTCAAGGTTATCACGAATCAGCTTTTCGAACTCAGCTTGCACTATGTTCAATTCAATATACATGCCATCCTCAAGAAGATAATGACACGGAATCTAAACAACAAAACCACTGACAAGTGCAAGAGCTCCGACAACATTATCTTTTAGTGAAAACAACTTGGTAGAAATCTTTTCACATATCTCCATTTTGAACAGGTACTGCTCCTTCCAAGTGAAAACCTTGTCTCTATCTTCATCAATCTCCAAAGCATCATATGCAACAGACAACTGAGATACAAGAACTCGATCCTTGGCCAAACTCTCTGCAACCGAAATTTCGAGCAGCTGGATACCTTGACGAAGTTTATGTGCGTCACTTCTCAACTGATACAAATCCATAAGAAGATGCTGACCTGTAGCAATTAAGCCTTCAATCCAGTTATCCAAAAGTCTGCCATGATTGACTAACTGATCCAACTTTCGTTGTTTTGCAGGTGTATTCTGTGGAAGCACATGCGCTCTACTCGAATTTTCGTGGACAAGATCAGAGATATATTGACGAAGTTGACTATTCTCAGCCTTAAGCAGAGCCTTATCTTCCCCATCCTTCGTGATGCGTTCTTCAAGATTATTGGTGACAATCTTAAGAAGGCTCACGTCTGTCTCTCGAGTGGTCTTGCCAAGCTTAGCCTTGGTGAAAGTAAAGTCACCGACTTCGACTTCATCTAGGCTCTTACCCTCTGGAGGAGTAGCAACCTCTATAACAATCTCTGACTCTGGAGTCTTCTCAATATGAACCTGCTTCTTGATTTTCTTGTTCGACCTTCTCTGATAAGGTTCACCAAACTCAGATAAATCAAGGTTGTATGAAGGTTCTCGCCTTTGTCTCCCCAAACTTCTCTCGAGCCAACAAGACTGAGCAATATTATCAATTCGAGGAGAAAGAGACCCTGATGTATCAACCTATGGTGGTTTGGTTGTCTCTGATCCTACTCGAACTGGTATCTCAGGCTCTAAATCTATATCAATAGGCTGCACATGTGACGAACTAAGAGGTGAAACATGAGGCTCAGCCTGAATGACTGTCTCCACTGGGATCTCAGGTGCATTCTCAACTTGTTTCTGCTTCCTTTTACCAGTAGTCCTCTTTCCTGTGTTTCCGCTGAGTCTAACTCCTTCAGGTGGTGTTATAATAGCCTTGACCTAGAAAGAAAAGGTAATGAAGAAAAATTCACTAGTGGCTCTGCTACAGGAACTGACTTTCGCCTTCGTTTGCTCTCCAAGAACTGCTTGCTGGTCTTGATAACTAATTTAGACACCTCCTCAATAGAAGCATTCTCCTTAGCATACCAATCTAGTGAGCGAAGTGGCTGCCGAGCAATTTGATCCTTGACATATGAATTGAGAAGAACCTCTCCATCATCATCTGATAGGTAATCAGAGAGCTAAGTTGTCATGTCCCCATTTTTGACGAGCATCAGAGTTCGTAAGTTCGGCCTATCAGGAGACCCTCGTAGGCTGATAGAGTGGTTAGAGGGTCGTTTCAGAGCTTGGCTCAGCGTCAGATTGGCAGTTGTGATCAATTGGCTTTCGTTTGGGCTCGATCGGAGACTTTTTGCAGAATTGCTATTTTTAGCAGTTCCTGGCAGTCAGCGTGGGACCCCTGCTATTTTTAGCAGTATGGCTTTGGCGGCATCCAGAATCATTTCAGAGTTCGTCAGCTTCAGACGGAATAGGAAACGGATAAGTAACGGGAGAAATATTAATATTTAATTACATTGATTAAATATTAATTAATTAATGGTTATAATATAAAGTTATAATTTAAAATTATAAGTGATTTCTCACTGAGGGGTGTGCCATCATTGAAGGGGCCAGAAATTGACATTTGATTTATATTGAAATATTCAGCAGAGACTATTGAAATATTAAAAGATTAAAATATGGATATTTTATTAAAACCCTATTCTTAAGGAAATCGCACTTTTCAGCATAAGAGTGGATTTGCCTTGGTTTTTGAGCATTATGAAATTATTGAGAATTGAAACTGATCAACTTTGATCTGGGCCTGAGACTTTAGGGTTTCGAGTTCGAATTCCTTGGGGAACGAGCCATCTCCATCGGAAAGCAATTCAGAGGGTGTGCAATACCACTTGATTTATTGCCAGCAAAGGTTTTCTCATCCAGAGGGAATCACAGAGCTTCAGAGAAATTGATATCTTCAGATCTTTCAGTGTTTTGCATCCAGACAGTATTTATCCATCAAGGCGCCCATCATAGAGACTCAAGCATTGAATTTTGGAGAAGGTCGTACAACATTTAATGCTGTTTCTGACAGGCCGTACCTGCTGTCAGGCCGTACCTGTTCAAAAACACGTGTTCCTTAATCCTCTGAGAAACGCCTTTGAGATCCACTTCTAACTTGCATCATTGGAGGCGCCAATCATCTGGAAGTCTTCCGGAATCAACGTTCTGAGGGAGAAGAGCATTTATTGTTTCAACCGTACAAATCTGTACCTTCAACTGTGGCAGAAATACCAGGTTTTTCTTACAATAAAAATTCATTATTTTATATTGCATGTCTGTAGAACAATTTTGTAATCATTCCAGAAGGGCAAATATTATACTGGTATTCGTATTGGCATCGGACGTTCTTGTTATCAGAGTAGAAGTAATTTATTTGAATTTATTATTATTATTCAAGCAAAGCCGTACCTTTCATTTATTGCATTAAAAACACAAAATTTGCAAAAAAACCAAAAACCTTCAGAAAAACCTAAAAACGTTGAAGCGAGTTGCAGGAAACCCCAAGGTTTCCTACAAATGGTATCGAACTCAAATCTGCCATCCGAGGTTTAGTGATCTTCTGTGAACGGGTTGGGTTTTGAGTGTTAATCTAGAATTGGCGATTGGTTGGCCGAACTGAGAGTTGATGCAGAGTAGGAAACATAAACTAATGAGAATTCTGAGTGATGGAAACCCGGATAATCATTAGAACAGATTTTCTTCATATGCCAATTCGAGGGGCCCGTCACGAGAGGTCTTGCATGCACTTTCCGAGATCTTAAGTGCGAGGTCAGCAGCCGGTCAATGGTGTATTACAGCGTTGGCGGAGTTGCACGCCAGAGAGGCCCCAGATACTCGAGGAGATTGCGTCACCCACCTTCGTGGCGATGTGAGGTATTCCGCGAAGGGAGAGCTCCTAGGACAATGTCATGGACAGCGAATGAGCCTACTAAGGCCCCTTTCACGGGAACGGGGAGCCCAATGAGGTTATATCCGGGTGAAGCATGAGGTTTGTTAGTTGATACATTTGGACTGAGCGATGAGGTGGCGATTAGCATCACAGTGTGAAAGGATTACCATGTGAACACCTGAAAACACAGAAAGAGAAGTAAATAGCATGTTTCAGGAGTATAGCATTCTACCGCAGAAAATTAAAAAGGAACTTCCTTTCTTGAGTTTCATGGATTTGCACCTGAGACTTTGTCATAAGACAGAGTTGGCAAGAAAGGAATATTTCACTATAGCTCGTGAGTTGTTTACACCTGGAAGGGATAAAGAATCTACGCATAAGGGTGATACAATCCTTCATGAGAATGATTTGGTGTTTTCAAATCCCTATGAAGTAGGCAGAAATTTATTACAGGAATTTGATAAGCGTGCTGATTTGAGTCAAGACAGCACTAGCACAGCTTGGGGTAATAATTTACCTACATCGTCTTTGCAGGAGGTGACTCAAGAAGTTTCTACTATTGAAGCCACTTCTGATTTTTATGACAGCAATGGCGAAACTTCGCGTGAGCATGACACAACAGAGGTTTCACACATGCAAAGTACTCCTATTGAGTTGTCGCATGAAGAGACTCAAGAGTTGGGTACGAGTGATGCAGTTGGCGTTGAGAATTTAAGTCATGGTGAATCTGATTTTCCGGATCAGACCTTTGAAAACAAGCTAGAGGATTCATATGTTGATATGGAATCCCAGGATCATGCTTTGGATGGGCATGCAGTCACTGTTGGAGTAGAAGCGTGTGAAGATATTGTCAGACCAGCGACTTCTACCGTACCAGTTGAGCCATCCTTTGAGGTACAGAGCAGTAGTACCTTAGATGTTGAGGTGTGCATGGATGAAAGCACACATGATGCTGCTTATCATGAGGTGAGTGATGACGGATCAGCGTCATATCATAGTGCTTATTGTGAACCGAAAAACTTGTATGGGGGTCGTAAGCTACAGAATCCTCATCATTTGGTTGGGCAACTACAAGTGAAGGACACAATGATTGCTACCGCCCTTGAGCATTTTGACGTTGCTCGTCAGATGTTGACTACCTACAGTTGGGGTCCTTCTTCGACAGATGAGCACAGTGATAGTGGTTTTTCCCTTGCAATGATACATGCACTCCGAGAAGCAGTTGGAACGATGAAACAAAACTACCTAAAATTACTTGCGGATAGGGATTTCCTTCTCGAGTGGGATTGCATTTGTTATGATGCATTGAAGGGAAAAGAGGAGCGAATCGATGAGCTCACCCATGAGCTTGAGGTGACTATGGATTCATTGTAGAGCATCCAGTTGGCTCTCCGAGAGTCACAGTTACAGATTGAGAAGCTTACCGTGGCGTTGAGTTTAGCACAATCTTCACCACCTTTGGATATAGTTCAGTCTTCCATGGCAGCGGTTGGTGAGGAGTATACACCCATGGTACTTAGTAGTGAGGGAGATGTTGAGGATGAGGTTACATCCAGCACGGTCACAGGAGCAGTTGGTACAGATAGGATGAGTACACTATATGAGAGTTGCAGTGAGCCACGCGTTGCACCAGGTCCTCTCAACATTAGTTTTGTGATAGGTGATGCAGGGCAATTCGTTGATAGTTCCTGTGACATGGTTGTTGATACACTGGAGAGTTGTGTGACAACCCTCGATACTTGTCCATCTTCACAGCAGATATCCAGAGTCTCATCCAGTTGGGAGATTGGCACTTATGTTGATTTGTTTCCCTCTCCTGGAAGCAAATCAATCATTTCATCAGATTCAATTGACTATGATCGGCAGCTAGTTGAGCCAAGTCAGGAGTACAATTCAATTTATTATTCCAGCGATTCAGAGATGGATGATTCAGATCAGGATGGAGTGATTGCGCAGTTTGTGAACAATCCATTATTTGAATTTGATGGTGGTTTGGTCTATGATAATCCGCTCTTCGAGTTGGAGGCTGATCGTACTCTTGATGCTAGTTCTTGGTTGGGTGATAATCGTAGTGTTTGGGATTGTTCCAGTGCATCGCAATGCCAAACAAGACTCACCGAGGAGTTTAATGAGGTGTACACGGTGAGGAGTGCTTATAGTTTCTCCTTTGATCCACCTGTACATGATTTGTATTCGATGCACCATACTCGTGCACAGGGTGATTTTCTCGGTACAGTCGAGGGGAGTAATTCATTATTGTGTGCAGAGTTACCATCTTCACAAGATGGGGTTGGCGGCTGCGAGTACTTGACTCAGTTGTCTGTGGGGTATTACTTGCAGGGACAGCAGTCCGTTTTACATCATGTCGATATGTATTTGACAGGGCCTGATACTTCTATGTCGCAGATTTTTCATACAGGTACATGGTTACAGGGCGACTATGGTATTAGTTGGCATGATGGTGTGGACAGTTATCACATCCATGAGGATTTAGCAGAGGACAGGGAGAGATTCAGGGCAGTGGATGCTTCTAGGAGTTTTTATCTCTGCATGACAGATGGATGTGGATTCATATTGTATTGGGATCCCGGTGGCGACAGCTTTGGTACCGACCATTGGGTGGGTCCCCTTGGGTTACTTCACTATTCTCAGCATGGTGAAGTTGGAGGCAGTAGAGCGCAATGGCAGTCTGAGGATGACAGTCACGACAGACTTTCACTTGGGTTTGGGATCGAGGATAGCTTGCAGTTGAGTTTTATAGATGCTGAGGAGAGCAGATTCGAGATGTGTGGGACATCACGTTTTCTTTTTTGGCCTCCCGTGGAGTTTCTTTTGTGAGATTGCTTGAAGCAATTTGGCGCTTATCGTCCCCTTTTGAGCATCGAGTTCGTGTTGGCTATCGAGACCCCATCATTAGTTTAGAGGGTCGCCGGTTTGCCTCAACACGATTGGCCTAGATCAATTGGCTTTCGTTTGGGCTCGATCGGAGACTTTTTGCAGAATTGCTATTTTTAGCGTTCCTGGCAGTCAGCGTGGGACCCCTGCTATTTTTAGCAGTATGGCTTTGGCGGCATCCAGAATCACTTCAGAGTTCGTCAGCTTCAGACGGAACAGGAAACGGATAAGTAACGGGAGAAATATTAATATTTAATTACATTGATTAAATATTAATTAATTAATGGTTATAATATAAAGTTATAATTTAAAATTATAAGTGATTTCTCACTGAGGGGTGCGCCATCATTGAAGGGGCTAGAAATTGACATTTGATTTATATTGAAATATTCAGCAGAGACTATTGAAATATTAAAAGATTAAAATATGGATATTTTATTAAAACCCTATTCTTAAGGAAATCGCACTTTTCAGCATAAGAGTGGATTTGCCTTGGTTTTTGAGCATTATGAAATTATTGAGAATTGAAACTGATCAACTTTGATCTGGGCCTGAGACTTTAGGGTTTCGAGTTCGAATTCCTTGGGGAACGAGCCATCTCCATCAGAAAGCAATTCAGAGGGTGTGCAATACCACTTGATTTATTGCCAGCAGAGGTTTTCTCATCCAGAGGGAATCACAGAGCTTCAGAGAAATTGATATCTTCAGATCTTTCAGTGTTTTGCATCCAGACAGTATTTATCCATCAAGGCGCCCATCACAGAGACTCAAGCATTGAATTTTGGAGAAGGTCGTACAACATTTAATGCTGTTTCTGACAGGCCGTACCTACTGTCAGGCCATACCTGTTCAAAAACACGTGTTCCTTAATCCTCTGAGAAACGCCTTTGAGATCCACTTCTAACTTGCATCATTGGAGGCGCCATCTGGGAGTCTTCCGGAATCAACATTCTGAGGAAGAAGAGCATTTATTGTTTCAGCCGTACAAATCTGTACCTTCAGCTGTGGCAGAAATACCAGGTTTTTCTTACAATAAAAATTCATTATTTTATATTGCATGTCTGTAGAACAATTTTGTAATCATTCCAGAAGGGCAAATATTATACTGGTATTCGTATTGGCATCAGACGTTCTTGTTATCAGAGTAGAAGTAATTTATTTGAATTTATTATTATTTTTCAAGCAAAGCCGTACCTTTCATTTATTGCATTAAAAACACAAAATTTGCAAAAAAACCAAAAACCTTCAGAAAAACCTAAAAACAGTCAGAAACGGAGATTTGGGGGAAACTAGGGTTTCTACATAAGTGATAGTGAGTCTACAATAGTGATAACAACGAACCTTGATTTCATCTTCACAATTAGCCCAGAAATCTTCAAGTGCTCGCTTATGTGCAATCCCTCGCTCTAACCTGGCTGCATAATGACCCAAAGGATCATAGGAATGCCTCTCAGTATGAGTTTTAAGTTTGAATCTCTCCATCTCAATTGACATATGCTTAGCATTTGCTGCAGTTCTACATGCAAAAATGCCCAATCCAAACGGAAAAGTAGCTGCAGACTTATGACGACTGCGAAGAAAGGAATGAACATGCTGCATCTGTCTGAGAAACTCCATGAAGATGATCTTGTCTGAAGGATACCTCGGTAACATCAAAGGCTCTCCAACATATCCATAAACCCGGATGTATGTGAAAGTAGGGAATTGAATAAACCAATCCGCCCAAGTCTCCATTGCTGATTTTGCTTCGGCAGAAATACGGATGTGTATTTCGTTGTCAAGATCTCTGACTGTCCTCATGGAAAAGTGATCATTCACTGCTCGGAAATCTTGTTCAGATTTAGAAAACTCTAACTGAGAATAGTACTCATGAACACGTTGAACACCAAGAGTCCCGTTAGTTTTTAGGTGTCTACAGCTACCTTGAAATGCAACTAAATAGACCAAGTAAGACACCATATGAAACTCATGAAACCTGAGAAAATCAGTAATCTGCTGATGTAGGCAATCACTAATCAACATAGCCCAGTCAAAATGCTCTGTGCCATCAAGGACTCTGGAAATGATGTAAAACATCCATGGTCAGAAAGTACTAGCATCTTCTTGACCTGTAACTCGATTGAGCAAAGTTATCAAAACAACAACCTCGTCTTTAAATTCACCACGACCAACCTTTTTAGGCATGTTAGTCTTTTGAACTTTCAACCATCTCTGAGCCACCTTTCTCTGTGAACGTTCTTGATCTCCATCCCATATCTTCTCATAGGCCTCAATAACCACAGTAAAATTATCTGAATGAGGAGGAATAGCAAAGCATTTCTCTATATCCTTTGGCTTAAGACTGCAGATAACCCTCCCATCAGCTGATCTAATTTGTCGTGAAGACAAATCATAATGCTTGATGCAAGCAAGAATAAACTCGAGATCAAAAGTGGTGACGAGAATAGATGCCGCTGCCAGCAACCCGGAACGTTCAAGATTTCTCAATGAATTGTTGCTAACACCCTCTAAACTGCTCAGGTTAACCACTGGATAAACATGACTTAAATTCGTGTCTAAAGTTTTGACAAAATCATGTATAAGAACCAATTTTGTCCTCTAATCAATGAGATTGAACTGCATTTTGAAAATGAAGACTTTTGACTGTAAAGTCGAATATACTCAGAGAACTTTCTCGAAAGACTAAAAATCTCTGAACAAGGCTAAAAATAGCTTAAAGCGGGAAAAAAATTTAAAATTTTTCTGAAACGTGGGTTTTGTGCAGAATCAAATTCTAAGACAACCCGGATAGCTCGATTCTCAAAAAGATGTGTTTTAGGCCCACATGCAAAGAGATTCTCGAACAAAAGCACAGAGCTTCAGAATGAAGACTACAAGGCAATTTTCTCGAAAAAATCTAAGACATGGGTTTTGCTGCAAATGCTAAAGTACGCGAACCCAGATGATCAAATTCTGAAAATATGTTGAATTTCTTTGACATGCGAAGAAAGTACCTAAGATGAGAAATAGAAGAAATAAGACAGAAGAAAGAAGGTTTTATTTGCTCTGCTTTTGTAGAATTCGCCTATCTCTATCTTGAATTTGATGAAACCTGCATGCAAATTGAAAACAAAGTCTAGAATATTCTTCTTCTGAACAAACTGAATCAGTTGCTACGAAGAACGCTGAAATCTGACACCTGTAGCACCTTCAAATCACTGTTTGCTCAAGAAGAATGTATTTCTCTAAGCTTGGGATGAAGAATAATGGACGCCATGTTTGAATAAATAGACTTTCATCACTAAAATTTGTAACAAACGCATGCAAATTTAAAAATAGTGCTTGAATTGTGATTGGACCTCAAAAATCCACACCTAGCCAATGATTGGCTCTCAATTCAGTTATCTGAAGACTAAAATGCTCTAAATAAAGCGCCATGCTTTAAGACTAAAAGTCGCCATATTAAGACTTCAGTTGCAAAATGCATTTAAAGCATCATGCAAATCAAACCTCAGTTGACAAATCCATTTTGAAGTCGCCATATTTGAGAACTCAAAATCCACGCTTAATCTTTAGTTAGAAATCCTAACTAAGGCGTCCACTTTATAAACTAAAGTTAAAATCCATAATGAAGCGCCAACTTCACAAAATCTTCACAAAACTCAAATATCCACCATGCATTTAAACCCAGGTTGACTTTTGACATGCACTTTAGTTAAGTGGACATGCAAAACAGTAACTCAACATGCAAAGTCAGTTAACTGAACATGCAAATTAGTTAACTCAACATGCAAAACTGACAAAGCACTCAACATGCCAAAATGTTAACTGGAGATGACAACCCAGAAATCGTTCTCTTCAACTGAAAGTCAAAATTCAAATATTTAACAACATTCAAAATTCCTCTTTTAGGCGCACATGTGGTTTTAAGTTTTGAAAAACCACCTTTGACTTTTGGCGTTTTTCTCCAAACTTAGCCATTTTTCATGAAAACTGAAATTTGAACATCTTCCAGAACCTTCGTTCAATCCCTGATACTGGTTGACTAACCTCACTGATTAACTGGCTGACAGGTGCATTGCAGAGCAGGACAAAAATTGATCAAAAGATTCCTTGAGACTGCAGGCCATAAAACTAAGATTTGAAGGCTCAAAAATTCAAGCGCCCTTTTCAAAAGCTACTCTTTTTCTCAGACTTAGTCAAAAATCTCCATCTTCATCTCGTACGAAGGGAAAAACAAATCCTCCATAACTTCTGACTGACAAAGTTTCAGGACTGGATCACTGGCTCACTGCGGAGCTGAGTTCATTCCACACGATAGCTGCAAAGGCACATTTCTTCAGAAAACATCATCTGAGGGGTGAAAAACAAGGGCGCCTTTTTGAAAAGATGCTCTTTTTCCTCCAGAGAGCCATTTATGGAACTGACCAAAATAACACTAAAACTCCGACTACAGGCTGGCAGGTCATCTTCTGATCTGACGGAGACAGGCAACGGAAAGCTGGACCTAACACGGACAAGCTGAATATCTGAGAACATTCAGAAGAAGGCATTAAAGGCTTCAAAAGCTCAAGCGCCTTTCTAAAAATGT
The DNA here is from genome assembly GCA_007258455.2 of Sequoia sempervirens. Classification (NCBI taxonomy): domain Eukaryota; kingdom Viridiplantae; phylum Streptophyta; class Pinopsida; order Cupressales; family Cupressaceae; genus Sequoia; species Sequoia sempervirens. Next base: position 43,483 of record VDFB02313803.1, read on the forward strand.
TCTCTTTTGCTTTTTCTTTGATATTTTGACCAAGATTTAACCCCATGTTTGACCTCTGGCTCAGGTAATCCAGCAACTCAAATTCACCCACTGACGGATGCATTGCGAAGCCTGAGCAAATGTGAGACAAACATCTCAGGTGGCATTTAGTCAAAAACCTTCATTTGACACCTCAAAAGGATGGGCGCCTTTCTCAAAAGCTGCTCTTTTCTCCAGTGTTAGTCATTTTGTCGTTTCTCTTATTTTCCGCTATATCTTCCATACCTCGAACAAAACAGGTTCGTTTGACAGGCTTGATAGCTCGTTGCGAATCTGACATGATGCAAGACAAATGTCTGTTGGAGGTGACAAACCCTAAAAACAGGATCTAAGCCCCTAAAAGATAGGGCACCCTTTTTGAAAATTTGCTCCCCAAACTTCTCTCAAGAGAGAAAAATTTGACGATCTTCCTTCAAATTTTCACTTTTCTTAAAATTCCTCAGTAACAGACTAACATGAAACTGACACAAGCTCCATATTTGAAAAGCCCAAAAATGACCTTCTGAAATCACTTTAACCAGGTTAAGACTATATTAAGCAAAATGCCTTAGTGAAGCAAAAAAAATTTGGTTTGGGTATAACATGTTCAAGTTTGCATCCGAGAACAAAACCCCTGGCTAATTTGGAGATCTTGGAGGATGAAAACCCTCTTGGACTGTCATTACAGGATTTGTTGACAAAAAACCCTCATCTCCTAAGGGACAACTCCATACGAGAGTTGCATGTGTGCTGATTTGGATCATTTTCAGTTTTGTTGTTCATGATTTAAAGAGGTCCATTGTAGATTTTCAAAATTATATTGTTGTTCCAACATCATTCTGTGACTAGACCTTGAGCACCACCTGTTTGGATGGGTTGTCATCAATTCTTATCACTGGATTGAGGGCTTTGCACACATTTTGTAGGCATTCATCATCATATGCTGCTGTACCAATCATACAAAGAGGGTCTTGGCTGATTGTTGACATCATTGTTGCTAATTGCTCCTATTTAGGGCCTGCAACATCACTTTGGGGGATTTCCGGAGTAGTTTTGACATCATTTATTGCTGCAACAACATTTCCAGCCAAGTCCTAGGGAGCACCATTACTTGGGAGGACTGATATGCCTTATAAATCATTGTTTAATCACTTTTCCAGCCCATCTTTGAGTGTGCCAGCATTGGAATGTTCAACATCATTTGGGCAAGTTGTATCAAAATTTATCATTGTTTGCAGGCATTTGTCGGCTATCACCAGCATTTTCAGGGGTTTATCCCTCAATGCCAGTATTGGTTGACTTCATTGCTGACATCATTCACCTTTATTTGTTGTGTGCCATCATCATAAGGGAGAGTAACACCATATTTGGCCAATTTTGGGTCATTTTGCAGCATTTACTTGCATATTTCAATCCGTTTCCAGCCTCTGATTTGTCATTTCCAACATTATTAATCATCTCCATCATTGGTTTTGTGGAAGCCCAAAATGGAAGGGAAGATTGAATCATTTGGTGGTTGTTCATGCCATTTTCTACTTGTGGCCAGCCTTTGAGCGGCCGTACAACTCTCTATCAGCCAGCCACGAGTTATTGCCAAAGCTCTACAAGTCTAAGCTTCAATCATTATTGGTTAAATCTGCCTTTCTGAGTTTATTTGTTAAAACTATTGAAATTCTGAAAATATTGTTTCCATCTTGTAATCATTTTCCAACAGTTGCAAAATAAATCAAATCAGCTTTCTGAGGGTTTCTAAAATTGATATTTGATGTGGGAAGATGCTGCCATAACTTTCCCAATTCAGATCTGAGTGTTTTTGCCAATCTGGAGTTTATACCAGTAATTATAATTGATAAGATTGGTTCAGATTTGTCATTTGATTGTTCGACATTTGGTTTCCAACTATTTGTTTCCATTTCAATTAACTGTTTCCAATTTATTTTGCTGCAAAAATTTAAAAAATAATATATATATCAGGAGTTAATAAAAATTCAAGAGGGACATTACATTATCCTTTCTTTTTTCATCCAATAGCTTTGTAAACATTATTCATTCAATTCAATATCATTTTTTCAATAGAATTTAGTAATGTCTATCTTGCTCCTAAATTGTTGTTGAGATATGTTCTATGTTATTGTGTTTTACAAGTTGAATATCACTTGTGTAATGTCCCCAATTTTGCGAGCATCAGAGTTCGGTGGATTTAGCCTATTCTTAGCCCTCGTAGGCTAATATGTCTGGTTAGAGGGTCTTGTTGGAGCTTGGCTTGGCTTCGGACTGTCAGAATTTACCAGTTGGCTTTCGTTCGGGGTCATTCGGACATCATTTGTCTGACTTGCTATTTTTAGTAAGTTAGGTCATTCAACGGAGCACCCCTGCTATTTTTAGCAGTATGGTTTGGTCATGTGCAAAATCAATCACTTATTCTTCAGCTTTAGACGGTTCGTTAATTGGGCATAAATTGAGAAAGATATTAATATTTTAATTGTCAAATTAAATATTAATTATTGAAGCTTATAATATAAAGTTATAATATTATTTAATATTATAACTTAAGTGATTTATTGAAGGGTTCGACCAACATTGAAGGGGGCCACTTTTTAATTATAATTTATAATTGAAAGTGCGTTCGAGACTATTGGAAATATTAAAAGATAAAATTCAATTTTATTTATATGATGCCTTTTTGAGAAAAGTCGACCCTCTTGAGAATATAAGTATTTTTCATTGTGAAGAAAGTTAATTATGTTATGAAATTGATTTTTGATCAAGTCTTCTTCCAGAGAACGAAGCCAAGGGTTTCAGTTGTCTACAGGCATTGGAGAACGAGCCATCTTCAGTGTTGCAGTTTAGAGGCTGTGAAATATCAGCTGATTTATTGCTTATCAGAGAGGTAGCTTCATTCAGAGGTTATCACAGAACTTATTCAGAGATTGCAATCTTCAGGGTTTCTGGTTTGGAATTCATCCGGAAGGGTTCTTCATTTCCAGGCGCCATTTTCCCAGATCTGGACACATTTTTCAAGGGTTTTACAATCTGCTGCAAATACCAGGTTTTTACCTCAACAATATTGTTGCTTTTTTAATTGCATGTTACTAGATCTTATTTGTAATCATTCCAGAAGATAAATAAATAGACTGGCATCAGCATTTTCAATAGATTCTATCATTTCCGATGTTGCATTATTTTATATAAATTTATTCAGCATTTTCTTTCAAAAACGCAAAAACGAGAAAAAACAATCAAAGCAGTCAGTTTTCAAAAGTTAGCAGAAACAGGGGTTTTTACAGTGGTATCAGAGCTTAAATCCTGCCATCCTGTGTTGGGTTTCAAAAAGAAAAAATTTCAGACTATTAGGGTTTCAGAAATCAGAGTAAGGTTTTATAAATCAAAGTAAGGTTTTATGAAGAGATTATGATTGCAGCGAATGTGCAGCCAAATAAGACAAAGGAAAAGCTTCGATGCTGCAATATCTTAGGACTATTCTGTGTGCTCATACCCAGAATCGTGAAAAAAAAAATGAGACACCAGAATTTAATAGAAATTGTCATTTGAGAATTCCGCCACCTGTGCAAAGGAGTCCATCAAGCTCTTTGGAATAGCCACGTTTATATGAAAGGGATAAAATCGAATATCTTAGAGAAGACGTTTGCTACGAGTCATATAAGACAAATGAATATTTTTTTTGAAGCGGACAGATAAGGGAAAAAAGAATCGCTTTTTCTAATAGACTATCGGGTGCTGCTTAGAAAATCAACGCACCAATACTTTATGAAAGTAAATCACTAAAAGTCCACCTTGAGTCAGCCGATGGAACAAATCATCGGGAGCTGCCTGACTGAGTGGTGAGAGCCGCTACCAGACAAATAGAATTACCTTCAGAATAGTTAAAGGTTTTTCAGACCGATAAAATATTAAGCTGCCGAAAAAAAAAAATTCAATAGTGTCGGGATTTCATGATTATCGGACCTTTGAAGGCAAAAATATACTAGTCGCGTCATTTGCACAGGAGTTAGGAGGCCGATAGCTTTAGAAGGGGACGCGATTTCAAAAAAAAAAGAACGAAATTTAGGAAAAGAGCCGTCTATTACTTCCTTTGCGTCAAGTGATGTGGCCGGCCCAGGGTCTTACGTGGAAGTCTACAGGCATATGAGAAAACCATCGGGCTCAATCATAGTGACGCGTTTCTCTGAAGAAGACAAAGAATAAGGGACGGAATCAGACCATTATAGATCGGGAGCTGCTTGCTTTATAATTTTGAAAGAGACAAAAGAATTCTGCACTCTTTGCAGGGGACGACAAACATCCAGATGGGACGAAAGTAGAATAAAGGCAAATTTATCAAAGCATTTTAGAAACAACGACTTCAATTGTTGAAAGATTGTAATTCAAGCTACAGTTGGAAATACATCGTCTCTAAGATTAGCATATGCGCCATTTTGGTTGGCACTATTGGCGTAACATCCTGTTAGGGAGATGGCACGAACTTGAGAAAGACCTTAACAACTGCAGTCAAGTGCTTCCGTCACCATTAAATCGGGGGAAAGACGTGTTTCATATAGTTGTCTTTGACAATTCGGGGTGCTGCTACAGACTAAAGAAATTGCCTTCAGTCGCTGCTTCTGTTTGTTTGGCATCACCCGCTTGGAGGTCTCACATACATAATCAGGTTGGAGATTGCAACTGAAATGTTTGACAAAATACCAGTCTGCTGTAGCGGTCATTGACTTTACTATCAGTATCAGTCATTGATATACATTGATAAGAAGTCCAGCAATGCATACAAACTGTTTGACAGAATTTCCAGGGCAGCAAACTAATAAAAAAATTACATCGTAACTAGTAAGGGACAGTACAGTGAAGGCCTGAAATCAAGTCAGTTGGATTTGGTTTTCAGTTGTGCAGTAAAAATGGGCTTCATGACGACATTGTTCAGCGATAAACAGGCATTAAAAGAACTTGAACAATCACAATACAAACTCAATCGAGAGTTGTTGCGTTTAAAGCAGATGCTTTCAGAGTTTGGACGGTCTAAAGGATCCAATTCACTTCCTGCCAGCAAAGGTCGAACACCACAAAACAAAGAAGAAGAAGTGATTAGCATGTTTAAGGAGTATAGCACTCTTCCTCAAAAAATTAAGAAGGAACTTCCTTTCATGAGTTACATGGATTTGCACCCAAGTCTTTGCCATAAGACAAAGTTTGCAAGGAAGAAATATCACACTATAGCTCATGAATTGTTTACACATGAAATCGATAGAGAATCTACACATAAGGATGATACAACTCTTCATCAAAATGATTTGGTATCTTCAAATTCCTATGAAGTATGCAGGAATTTATATGATGAATTTGATAGACATGCTGATTTGATTCAAGAAGACACTAGAACAGCTTTGGGTAATGATTTATCTACATCATCCTTGCAAGAGGTGACTCAAGAAGTTTCTACTATAGAGGCTACTTCTGATTTTCACGACAGCGATGATGAAACTTTGCATGAGCATGAGACAGCAGTGTTTTCACATGTGCAAAATGATTCTATTGAATTGTCGCATGAAAGTACTCAAGAATTGGGTACTAATGATGCATTGTATGTTGAGGATTCATGTCATGGTGAGTCTGATTTTCCAGATCAGACCCTTGAAAACAAGCTAGAAGATTCATATGTTGATATGGAATCCCAGGATTGTGCTTGGGATGGGCATGTAGTTACTTTGGGAGTGGAAGTGTGTGAAGATATTGTCATACCAGCAACTTCTACCCTGCCAGATGAGCCATCCTTTGAGGTAAATAGCAGCAGTACCTTAGATGTTGAGGTGTGCATGGATGAAAGCACACATGATGTTGCTTATCATGTAGTGAATGATGACGAATCGGCCTCATATCATAGTGCAGATTGTGAATTGGACAACTTGTGTGGGGGTCATAAGCTACAGAGTCCTCATCATTTGGTTGGGCAACTAAAAGTGAATGACAATATGATTGCCACAACCATTGAGCATTTTGATGTTGCTCGTCAGATGTTAGCTACCTATGGTTGGAGTATTCCTTTGACAAATGAGCACAGTGATAGTGGTTTTTCCCTTGCAGAGATACATGCACTTCGAGAAGCGATTGGAATGATGAAACAAAATTACCTAAAACTACTTACAGACAGGGATTTTCTTCTCGAGTGGGATTGCATTTGTTATGATGCATTGAAGGGAAAGGAGGAGCAGGTCGATGAGCTCACTCATGAGCTTGAGGTGACTATGGACTCATTGAAGAGTAGTCAATTGGCCCTTCAAGAGTCACAGTCACGGTTGGAGGAGCTTACCGTGGAGTTGAGTTTGGCACAATCTCCACCAGCTGCAGATACAGTACAGTTATATACAGAGGCAGTTGATGAGGATCTTGTATCCACGGGTTGTAGTGAGGATGTGGTTACATCCATCACGGTTACAGGAACAGTTGATACAGATGGGATGAGTGTTTTGGTTGAGAGCTCTTGTGATGAGATAGTTGATTTTTCTGAGGGTTGTGTGACAGATCACGTCACTACTCCATCGTTGTCACAGGAGATATGTGGGGCATCATCCAGTATGGAGATTCATACTTATGCTGATTTGTTTCCCCAGGACTATGATGGTCAGCCATTGACAGAGGTGGGAGCATTTTATCTTGATTGCATAGTGAGGAGTGTTCATCACTTCTCCTTTAGTTCACACACGGAGGATTTGATGATGCATCAGTGTGGTTTGGCTCCTGATTTATACCATCCGTTGTGGGATGGGTATTCACCATCTTCAGAAAACGGGATTAGCAGCTGCAAGCGCCAGACTCAGTGGTTTGTGGGGGATTATTTGCAGGGACAGCTGTCAGTTTTACATCATGCTGATAGGTATCCAACAGGGTTTGCTACTTCTACGTCAGAAAGTTTTCTTATGGGTACATGGTTACAGGATGACTATGGTGTCAGTTGGCATGATGACTTGGTCAATAATCACATCCACGAAGGTTTAGCAGAGGACAAGGAGAGATTCAGTATAGCAGATGCTTCTAGAAGTTCTTATCTCTGCATGACAGATGGATGTGAATTCAGATTGTATTGGGATCCAGGTGGTGACAGTTTTGGCACTGAGTATTGGATGGGTCCCATTGGGTTACTTCACCACTCACAACATGGTGGAGTTGGAGGCAGTAGAGCGCAGTGGCAGCCTATGGATGATAGACACGACAGACTTTCACTCTGGGTTTGGGATCCAGGGATAGCTTGCGCAGTTGTGTTTTTGTTGATGCTACAGGAGACAGTTAGAGATGTGTGGACACTTTACAGTTCTTCTTTTGGGCCTTCCGAGGAGTTGGGTTTCGTTGCAGTAGAGATTGCTTGAGGACAAGCAATTTCAGGGAGGGCGGACTGTAATGTCCCCAATTTTGCGAGCATCAGAGTTCGGTGGATTTAGCCTATTCTTAGCCCTCGTAGGCTAATATGTCTGGTTAGAGGGTCTTGTTGGAGCTTGGCTTGGCTTCAGATTGTCAGAATTTACCAGTTGGCTTTCGTTCGAGGTCATTCGGACATCATTTGCCTGACTTGCTATTTTTAGAAAGTTAGGTCATTCAGCGGAGCACCCCTGCTATTTTTAGCAGTATGGTTTGGTCATGTGCAAAATCAATCACTTATTCTTCAGCTTCAGACGGTTCGTTAATCGGGCGTAAGAGAAAGATGTTAATATTTTAATTGTCAAATTAAATATTAATTATTGAAGCTTATAATATAAAGTTATAATATTATTTAATATTATAACTTAAGTGATTTCTTGAAGGGTTCGACCAACATTGAAGGGGCCCACTTTTTAATTATAATTTATAATTAAAAGTGCGTTCGAGACTATTGGAAATATTAAAAGATAAAATTCAATTTTATTTAAATGATGCCTTTTTGAGAAAAGTCGACCCTCTTGAGAATATAAGTATTTTTCATTGTGAAGAAAGTTAATTATGTTATGAAATTGATTTTTGATCAAGTCTTCTTCCAGAGAACGAAGCCAAGGGTTGCAGTTGTCTACAGGCATTGGAGAATGAGCCATCTTCAGTGTTGCAGTTTAGAGGCTCTGAAATATCAGTTGATTTATTGCTTATCAGAGAGGTAGCTTCATTCAGAGGTTATCACAGAACTTATTCAAAGATTGCAATCTTCAAGGTTTCTAGTATGGAATTCATCCGGAAGGGTTCTTCATTTCTAGGCGCCATTTTCCCAGATCTAGACACATTTTTCAAGGGTTTTACAATCTGCTGCAAATACCAGGTTTTTACCAACAATATTGTTGCTTTTTTAATTGCATGTTATTGGATCTTATTTGTAATCATTCCAGAAGATAAATAAATAGAATGGCATCAGCATTTTCAATAGATTCTATCATTTCCGATGTTGCATTATTTTATATAAATTTATTCAGCATTTTCTTTCAAAAACGCAAAAAAGAGAAAAAACAATCAAAGCAATCAGTTTTCAGAAGTTAGCGGAAATAGGGGTTTTTACAACTTGGCATTTATTGAAAGCTTTCTATCACAATAGGTTTTAGGTTAGTCTTTGAAGCTTTGAATGCAAGTACCATATTTAGCTTATAACATCATATGTGTGATGAAGTAAATCAAATTGTCTTTAGCAAGTTTGCAAACCATGTATTGTTGTTTACTCAAACTTGGAGATTGCTGCTTTGTATGTAATTCCTTAATTTAATTTACCAAGGTGTTTGTGCTCTTGTGTTTAAACCAATCCTAACCTATGTGAACTTGCACTATTCAATCTTTGTTTTTAGCTAAGTAACACAAGTGTGATATTATCATAGGGTTTTTTTAAGTATGTTTATATTGAATTCTTAAAATCACACCTTTAGTTTTGTTTTTTATATGTGAACTAATCAAAAATACATTGTAAAGATTGTAAATAGCAAGTACATATTGTTTAAATTAGGATTTAAGGTTTTATTTTTGTTACAGGGAACTTCACCTTCTAATTTGAAAAATGATTTTCCTATACATGTTCCTTTTTGTGTCATGCTAGAAGATGTGAATTAAAATGTTAACAAACTAGATGTACTTACAAATCCCACAAGCATACTTTGGTCAATAAATCTTTTTTCTTTCTTTCTTTCTTTTCTCTCATCTTTTGTTAAGAATTGTTCTAGTTCACTACATCACCTAGCAACACCATCAATCTAAAAATTTCACAAAAAACTACTAAAAATAATAACCCCATCTATTACTTAGATTTTGATTCATAAGTATTTTGTAACATACATCCATCATGTTTTGAATCATCAACTCTAAAACAAGAGTCAATGGAATGAAATATATGCTTTATATTAGAAAGTTCTACATATCTTCTATCAAGGCCATAAATAAATTGTACTAAACAATCTCTAAAGAAAACAATTACAATATATTCTTAATATGATAAAAATTCTTCACATGCATCCAAAATTTTCAACAGATATGAAGCAAACTCAAGTTTTACATTGTGCATACTACAAACAAGAAAAGTCAAATATCAAATCAAGTTTCTTCACAAACCTCTCTTTGGAAGATGACATTTTCTTCCACAAAACCAAATAATAACAAACTAAGAGACTAATTCCCTTTAGAAATTCATGAAGACAACTAATTGATACTTTAAACTCATGTACACATCTATGCTAATACTATGAAATAAAATTATAGAGTAATTACCCAAATTGATACATACCATATCCCAACTATATGCATGCCCATCTCCTGCAGCAGAAAATATACGATTTCCCTACAAAACAAAAGATAAAGGAAAGAAAACCGGGATCAATACTAAGTTCAATTTGTAAATCAGCATAGTAAAAAATTAACAAACAAAAATTTCAAGGTATGATAACCATCACAAAGCGTTCACAACATTATCTAATAGAGAATTAATATTCCAATTAGAACATAATAGCAATGGTCAATTAACATTTTGCAATATAAACCCGATAATATCTTTGCATTAGATGATGGGTATAAATACCCAAATGTTATAACAAATTCTGTGAAACAAACTCACGGGGAAAACAAACTATAACAACCTATTAACAAATACAACAACAAACTAGCTACAAGAAGATAATGATGGAATATTCCAACATTCCCCCCTTATTGCATCATTGTTTTAAAGTATTAATGAGAAAATCCTGAAATGATTCAAACTTCACACATGCAAGAGGCTCGGTGAAGATGTCAGCACATTGTCCCTGAGTAGAGCAGAATTGAAGCTGAATATTGTTTTTTTGAACATGTTCTCGTATGAAGTGACAATCAACTTCAATATGTTTGGTCTGTTCATGAAACATTGGATTACGAACAAGCTTGAGAACACTCTGATTGTCACAATTGAGGATAGTAGGTTGGTTTTGTGGTACCCCCAATCCTTCTAATATGCGGCGTAGCCATACTACTTCACAAACTACTGCACTTGCTGCACGATATTCTGCTTTTGTTGAGGAACAAGCAACTGTGGCTTGTTTCTTACTTCCCCAAGAAATAGGACCTGAACCCAAGAAGAAAACAAATCCAGATGTGGATTTCCTATCATCGACTGAACCAGCATAATTTGCATCTATATACCCTATCAAGAAGAATTGATCATTCCTTTTGTATTCCAAACCATGATTCATTGTACCCTGGATGTACCTTAGTACCCGTTTTGCTGCTTTCCAATGACATTTTTGGTTCTTGCATAAACCTTGATAGATAATTAACAACAAAACTAATATCTGCTCTAGTATAAGTCAAGTAAATCAAACCTCCAATCATTTGCTGATAGAGAGTTGCATTCACCTAAGGAGATGAATCAGAAACAGATAACTGCAAACCTGATTCCATAGGTGTAGACATGAGTTTGGAATCCAACATTCTGAACTTCTCAAGCAATGTCTAGGCATATTTTCTTTGAGATACAAAGATATGGTGATTTGTCTACCATACCGCTAAACTGAGACAATAGTGAAGTAGCCTGAGATCTGTCATATCAAAAGCCTTCTTGTGATCATTCTTGGTTGTCTCAATCATTGCTTTTGAGTTGCCTGTGATAACTAAGTCATCAACATATACATTAATGATCACAATATCCCCCCCTTGATCCTTGAGATAGAGATTTGCATCATATGGATGCCTAGTAAAACCATGTTTTAGCAGATGTTCATCAATTTTAATATACCAAGCTCTTGGAGCTTGTTTGAGACCATATAGGGACTTAACAAGTTTGCACACCTTTTCCTCTTTACCAGGTGCAATGTATCCCTCTAGTTGGGTCATATAGACCTCCTCCTTAAGGTCTCCATTAAGAAACACACTTTTTACATCCATTTGATACAATTTCCATCCAAATTGTGCAGCTAAAGCGAAAATCATTCTAATGGTTTTAATTTTTGTTGTGGGAGCGAATGTTTCCTCATAGTCAATCCCTTCTTTTTGGACATAACCTTTATCTACAAGTCTAGCCTTATATTTATCTATACTACCATCTACTTTATACTTAGTTTTAAATATCCATTTACATCCAATTGCTTTTTTTCTAGGTGGTAGATCAACAAGCTCCCAAGTGTTGTTTTTCATTAGAGATTGATACTCTGCATCCATAGCCTCTTTCCATGGCTTTGATTCTAGTGCTTCTTTAACATTAGATGGCTCAAAATTATCAACAATTGAAGTCATCAAGGCTAGATTTACCTCATTGCAAGCCATGCTGCGAGTCCTTGGACCTAAAGTTGAAGTGTTCGGGACTCCATCTAGCTTTGCATTGTGAATGGTACTAGTATACCACTTAGGTCTTGTGGCATTTGTGGGTGTTGAATTAGATCGACTATCAACATTCCCATCATTTTTCCCATTCATGTTGAATATAGGAGCACCATCTGTAGCAGGTGACGATGTGGGAGGAGAACTTGACTCACACTGCTCCTCAAAAATTACATCTCTACTAATGTATATCTTCTTTGTATTAGGGTCCATAAGGCGATATGCCTTAGATTCATTCCTATATCCAAGAAGAATACATTGCATTGATTTTTCATCTAGCTTCTTCCTTTTTTGTTTAGGAATGTGCATATAGGCAGTGCAACCAAATACACTAAGATGAGAGATAGAAGGCTTTACCCCTGTCCATGCTTCTTCAGGTGTAATGCAATCAAGTGCTTTGGTTGGAGCGCAATTCAAAAGATAAACTGCTATATGGACAGCTTCATCCCAATAAGCATGTCCCAGATGAGAATCCTTCAACATGCTCCGAACCATCTCCATTATTATGTGATTTCTTCGTTCAGCAACTCCATTTTGCTGAGGTGTGTAAGCTACAATCAATTGACGCCAAATTCCATTTTCCTTCAAGTAGGTGGAGAATTCTATGCTGGTGTATTCCCCCCTCGATCTGAGCAGAGGACACGAATATTATGATTCATAGCTTTCTCCACAAGAGTGCGAGACTCTTTGAAGTAGGAAAAGGCTTCATCTTTACTCTGCAAACAATATACCCACATTTTTTTGGTGTGGTCATCAACAAAAAGCTGAAAGTATTTGAATCCATTGTGACTAGGCGCCATGTGTTAACTTTTAATGATCAGATTGTATGCACAGAAATTAATTCAAAATCAGATACAATAACACAACAGATACCCTGGGAAAACCCTCCACTTGAGGGAGAAAAACCCAGCAACAAAGATCTCTCTTATCTATATAAATAATGGCAACAATTCGCTTTACAATGAGGCCAATCACAAGGCTAATATTCAGCACCTACACTAGATGCAATGACAGATAATGATCTGCACTTCCTTGATATCTAAATCTGTCCTTGAAGAAATTCGCAATCTGCTTTTGATGAAATTCGCACTTGAATGAAGGAATGAATAGAACTTGCTTGATGATTAAAGGAGTGAAATGATCTTCTATATATACATATTGATAGAGAGGTTGCACCTTGAAATATTCCGAGCCAAATTTTTTACTTTTTCAAATTACAGATTACAATCAATGCACCCGTTAAAGTTAGAAGATAAACCAAAACGTGCAAAAGCAACTCTAACCAGAATGTACACCAGGATCCCGATGTGGGCAAGGTGTGAGCATTGGTCAAAGGATCTAAAACAAGTTGCTTATGCAGGAACTCTAACCAAGAATGGCGCCGAAGATGGCGAGCATATGGTCAGAAGATCTTCTACTCTAATTGCTGAAAGGGAACTCGACACCAAGTATGTGCTACCCAATCCAGAATGGAGTGAGGGGCGACCATATGGCGGAGTGATTACAAAACAATGCTTGAAAAGAAATGCTGAAAGCTGAAAATACTCAACACCCAGAATGTGCTTGCTAACCTAGAATGGGGAAGTAGCTACCATAGGGCGGAGACGTAACTATTACAATAACTTCAATGAAGTGAGCATTACAGATCAGAAATTGCACAAGATTGAAATGACTGCCAGTACTACTGTCAGTTTACAAAAATAAGAATCATTCGTCTGCCATAAGCGTGGAAATATGAAAGCTTATCATTACATCACAAAGAACTCTTCTTAGCTTGGTTAGAAATGCCAAACCAATAAACTTTCAATGATCAAAATACAATTCTGATTTTTCTGCTAAATCTACACCTTTTTGAATTAAAACCAGCAGTTTGAAGATTCATTCATATGCTCATATCTTCCTCTAATCTCATCCAATTAACTTGAAACAAAAGCAACATGCTCTAATAGAAAAGGCGCCTAAGATAGAACTAAGAAAACAGACCAAAAAGCCACGGATTAATTATGCACAGATCCCAATGCAAGCAAAAGGTACAACTTCATGAAAAGGGGCGATCTGTTCTAATAAATTACAGCAACCTCTAAAAAATCTGCAAATTATAGGAAAGGGGCGCCTAAACCTAACAATGGGAATGGGTTAATACCCAGATGCAATATTTTTGTCTTTTTTGATTTATGAATAAAAACATGAATCTGCTGTATCAAATAATGCAAAATGCTGAAAACCACTAATATGCAAATCAGATCTAACCATGCAATAAGCTGATTACAATGCATAAACTAAATGCAACTCACAAACTAGACTAAATCACCACTAGTCGCTGTATTGCAAGCAAGAAGCGATGCCCGAGCTAGGAGGCCTTCATTCCTCGAAGCAATCCCAAAGCCAATCCGGCAGCATAACATTCCTGTAGAAAAAAGATATCCAAAAGAGAACCCAAGGCTGTCTTTTATAAGTTTCTGTTGACCTTCCTTGAAACCCTAACTTCTTTTCCAGAGTCAAAACCCTAATCACAAGAGATGGCGTCCTTTTCCATGCATCTTTAATTTTGACTTCATTTAATCTCACTTAAATAAGTGCGTCCTCCTTAAGGCTTAGTTTTGACTTTGATAAATTCAATATAAATTTAATATATCCTCAATGATGGCGCCACCCTTCAAGTCCGCCTTTTAAAATAACATTAAGTTATTTGACTAGGCCAAGGTGATAAAATAACATTTAAAATATAATGTTATTTTTAAGTGAAATGAGCTCATCTCTCCAAAACTGCATTCTGAAGCCCGAAACTGAATACGCCACTTGAGTCAACTGAAGGGGAAAGTCAACTGCCTGAGACCAACCTGTTTACTGCCAAAAATAGAATTTACTAAAAATAGTAAATTCTTGGAAATGCTCAGAAAATCGAGACGAACATACCGCTGCGAAGCTCTCTGAAAACCCAGAAAGAATCCACCATTGAATCCACTAACTCTGAGCAAGGACATCCTTAAAAATAGGAAACCCTAATTTTACCTTCCGACTAGCCTTCGGGTTTCCAGAAAAAGGCCAACAGTCACTGGAAAGGTCAGGTTCGAGAAGGGGACATTACACACCTCTTCAAGAGATAGGTCGGCCATTATACAAAATATAATTACAAAGATAGGAGGTCAGCCTCCAATAAGAAATGCCTTTTCTATTTAGGACGCAACCAATAGAGAGAAAGTCAGCACACATAGAAACTAGTGCCAATCAAATTAAATCGCACCTCTTTATGGATAGAGGACTCTATAAATTAAATAGCTCTCTAGCTATTATTTAATTTATTTAATCAACAATAAATAATAGGCTGGAAGAATGCGACTGAAGCTGAATGTTATCATCAACACCATGGCCTGCACAGATCGGTATGCACCAGCTGCAAAGGTTGGCATGCACAATGATCAAACAATTACAACAGCATACACTCAATAGCAATGAGGCAGCGAGAGTTGCTCAGATCTTATGCAAAAGTTTCAGAAGCTGAAATGGGTTGCTCAATAATTCACATGAAAGTCTTAGATATTTAAGTGATCCTAACTGAAAGAGCGGTAAAAGAAGCAAACAAGGAAACGAAAATGGAGAAAACATCACCAGTAATCGAAAGTGTAAGAGATAGCAATGAAAAAGAAAATGCAATCAATACCGAGAGATCAAACCACAGAGTGAAATTGTAGGGCTCGTTGTCATTCGCGTTTTCATTATCAATGATCACACCTCTACAAATGCTGAAAATATACAACAATTAAAGAAGCCATTTCAGAAGCCTGAAAGCCCATTCCCCCTACATCGTTTTAGTCAGATCTACCCAAATGGGTTGAGATTAAAATCACCCTCCACAACTTTGGGTTCTCCTACCCCACACTTTGAAAACCCTAAGGGAAGTTCTTCAAGTTGAAAACACTAGAGCAACTTTGCCTCACATGAATGCTAGAATTCTATTAGCAATATATTAAGAACTCTATATCTGATATTATTTCCTTCCAAATGGAAAATAAAATTGTTCACCTTGAGGTCAACCATCGAAGTAGCCTCAATGCCTATTTCCTATGTAAGTGTGATAGCCATCTAAATGTTGGTTGCCCAAGAATTCCTAATAAACCGATTGGACTTGTAGATGGTAGAGGTTCGTAGGTCCATGGAGAAAACTATGTAAAGATTAAAGACACTAAAACAAATCAAATAAGTATTGAAGGAGTAGTGGAAATGAAAGAAATCCCTTGCAAGAAAATCAACTTGTCAATAAACAATCAAAGTAAAATTACTCTAAATGAGCCTTCTTTGATTAATCTAAAACACAATAGTTGTGTCAATGGTGTCGTTCATAAAATGTGTATTGGACAAAATGATGTGGAAAGGGGGGGGCAGCCAACCCCTCCTAAGGCTCTCAGCAATTACAAATGTTATAAGTTCCATGCAAGTTGAAGAAGGATAAGTTGTTTTTGTGGCAGGTTCAAAAAGGAAAAAAGCCTCAATTGAATGCCTATAGCTAATCTGGACAAGTCTACTAGCTCTAAAACTGAGCATAAAGGAAAAATGAAAGGTGAGATCATCTTAAACAAGATTGTTGATGATATTAGGAAAACGAAAAGTATTGAGGCACCCTATGTGTAGAAACCCTCGTTTCCCTCTGTTTCTAAATCTGATGGTTTTTCTGTGTTTTTCTGAATGTTTTGACATTTTGACGTTTTTTGGGGTTTTTGAGCAATACAAGAAAATTGCGATTTTTGCCAAGATTGAATAATAAATTCAAATAAAATCATGTAGTTGCTAACATGAAGCAAATAGCTAATGAATAGATAATCAATACGATTATTGTGCTTTCCAAAAACATTACAACACTAGATCTTTAACATGCATAAGAAAATACAATAGATTTGCAATATTTAGAAGAACCTAATTTCAGCCGCCCTAAAGAATGAATCAGATCTGTACGGCTATTATGAGGTATATTCTCCCTCTATCAGAAGTTGTCAAAAGACTCCAGATGCACAGGCGCCCTCATCTGTGAATAAGGAACACGCCTCCCTGCTGATGGTACGGCCAAGTACATAGTAGTACGGCCAGAAATACAGCAGTAACAATAAATAAAAATACGGCTCCTTTATTGGAGATCTCCAGATGTGAAGAGATTGGCGCCTCAGCTTAATAATTCCACTGGATGAGTTTGCAAACCAAAACCCTCTCAATAATTTAGGAAAAAGAGATAGTACGGCTGCTGCAAGTGGTACGGCTGTGTCAGGACAGCAAGTACAAAATGTACGACCTTCTAAGATCACTGTTCAAACTCCAAAATGTGATGCGCCTTGATGGATATAAGCTTTCTGGATGAAACCCCGACCAAACTCTGACGATAGATGATCTTTGTATGCTTTGTAACTTCTTCTGAATGAAGAAATCTCTCAGCTGCAATAGATCAGGTGTTATTTCACACCCTCTGAACTGCTTCAATGGAGATGGCTCGTTCCCCAATGAATTTCGAGACTGAAACCCTAAAGCTTCCGTTCTCTGACGAAGTCTTGATCAATTTTCAATTCACAAAATAAGATAATGGCTCGAATCCCAAGGCAAATGCACTATATTCTTGAGAAGTGCGAATTTCCACAATAATAGGGATCATTAAAATTCGACTTCTTATTCTTTTTAATATTTCCATAGTCTCAGCATTAATTTTTAATTATAAAATTAATCTCAAATGGCCCCCTTCCAATGTTGGGCGCCCCCTTTATAACAATCACTTAAGTCGTAATATTAAATATTACAACTTTATATTATAAGCTCTAATCAATTAATATTTAATTATTTTAATTAAATATTAATATCTCTCTAAGTATTAACCCGATGCACGAGCCGTCTGAAGCTGTCGACTGATGCAGTGATTCTGAATACTATCAATCCATACTGCTAAAAATAGCAGGGGTCCCGCGCTGACTGCCAAGAACTGCTAAAAATAGCAACTTCTGCAAGAAGTGTCCGAATGAGCCCGAACGAAAGCCAATTCATCAAAACCTGACAATCTGAAGCTGAGCCAAGCTCTGAAATGACCCTCTGTCCAAACTATCAGCCTACGAGGGTCGCATGATAGGCTAATCTTACGAACTCTGATGCTCGCCAAAAATGGGGACATTACAGTCCGCCCTCCCTGAAATTGCTTGTCCCCAAGCAATCTCCACTGCAAAGAAACTCCAATCCTCGGGAGGCCCAAAAGAAAAACTGTGAAATGTCCCACACATCACGAACTGTCTCCCGTAGCATCAACAAAAACTGAACTGCGCAAGTTATCCCTGGATCCCAAACCCAGAGTGAAAGTCTGTCGTGACTGTCATTCTCAGACTGCCACTACGCTCTACTGCCTCCAACTTCACCATGCTGAGAATAGTGAAGTAACCCAATGGGACCCATCCAATACTCGGTGCTAAAGCGGTCGCCACCGGGATCCCAATACAATATGAATTCACATCCACTTGTCATACAGAGATAAGAACTTCTAGAAGCATCTGCCACACCGAATCTCTCCCTGTCCTCTGCTAAACCCTCATGGATGTGATAACTGACCAAGCCATCATGCCAACTAATACCATAGTCGCCCTGCAACCATGTACCCGTATGAAAAATCTGTGACATATCAGCATGATGGATAACTGACTCCTGTCCCTGCAAGTAATTCCCCACAAACAACTGAGTCGAGTACTTGCAGCTGCTAATCCCATCTTGTGAAGATGGTAACTCTGCACACAATAATGAATTACTCCCCTCTACTGCACCGAGAGAATCACCCTGTGCACAAGAATTGTGCATCGAATACGAATCATGTACAGGTGGATCAAAGGAAAAACTATAAGCACTCCTCACCGTGTACACCCCATTAAACTCCTCTGTGAGTCTTGTTTGGAATCTCGATGCACTAGAACAATCCCAAACACTATGATTATCACCCAACCCACAACTAGTATCAAGAGTACGACCACCTTCCAACTCGAAGAGTGGGTTATCATAGATCAAACCACCATCAACTTCAAATAATGGATTATTCACAAACTACACAATCACTCCATACTGATCTGAATCACCCACCTCTGAATCGCTGGAATAATAAATTGAATCGTACTCTTGACTTGGCTCAACCAGCTGCTGATCATAATCAACTGCATCGGAAAAAATGATTGATTTGCTTCCAGGAGAGGGAAACAAATCAACATAAGAAGCAATCTCCCAACTGGATGAGACTCTGGATATCTTCTATGAAGATGGACAAGTGTCGAGGGTTGTCACACAACTCTCTAGTGAATCAACAACCATGTCACAGGAACTATCAATGATCTGTCTTACATCACCTATCATGGGACTAATCTCAGGTGAACCTGGTGCAACGCGTGGCTCGCTGTAACTCTCAACCGGTGCACTCATCCCATCTGTATTAACTGCACCTGTGACCGTGATGGATGTAACCACATTCTCAACATATCCCTCACTGCTATGACCCATGGGTGTATGCTCCTCACCAACTGCTGCCATGGAAATCTGAACTATATCCAAAGACGGTGAAGATTACGCTAAACTCAACGCCACGGTAAGCTTCTCAATCTGTAACTGTGACTCTTGAAGGGCCAACTGGGTGCTCTGCAATGAGTCCATAGTCACCTCAAGCTCGTGAGTGAGCTCATCGATCTGCTCCTCTTTTCCCTTCAATGCATCATAACAAATGCAATCCCACTCGAGAAGAAAATCCCTGTCCGCAAGTAGTTTTAGGAAGTTTTGTTTCATCATTCCAATTGCTTCTCGAAGTGCGCGTATCTCTGCAAGGGAAAAACCACTATCACTGTGCTCATCTGTCGAAGAAGGGCTCCAACCATAGGTAGCCAACATCTGACGAGCAACATCAAAATGCTCAAGGGTTGTGGCAATCATATTGTCATTTACTTGTAGCTGCCCAACCAAATGATGAGGATTTTGTAGCTTATGACCCCCATACAAGTTTTCCGGTTCACAATATGCACTATGATATGAGGTTGATTCGTCATCACTCAATACATGATAAGCAGCATCATGTGTGCTTTCATTCATGCACACCTCAACATCTAAGGTACTGCTGCTTTGTCCCTCAAATGATGGCTCAACTAGCAAGGTAGAAGTTGCTGGTATGACAGTATCTTCACACGCTTCTACTCCCAAAGTAACTACATGCCCATCCAAAGCATGATCCTGGAACTCCATATCAACATATGAATCTTCTAGCTGTGTTTCAAAGGTCTGACCCGGAAAATCAGACTCGCCATGACATAAATTCTCAACACCAGATGCATCACTAGTACCCAACTCTTGAGTCTCTTCATGTGACAACTCAATAGGATTACTTTGCATATGTGAAATCGCTGCTGTCTCAGGCTCACGCGAAGTTTCATCATCGCTGTCATAAAAATCAGAAGTAGCCTCCATAGTAGAAACTTCTTGAGTCACCTCTTGCAAGGACGATGTAGGTAAATCATTACCCAAAGTTGTGCTACTGTTTTCTTGAATCACATCAGCACTTCTATCAAACTCATCACATAAATTTCTGCATTCGTCATAGGAATTTGAAGATACCAATTCATTTTGATGAAGAGTTGTATCATCCTTATGTGTAGATTCTTTATCCTTTTCAGGTGTAAATAGCTCATGAGCTATAGTGAGATATTTCTTCCTTGCAAACTCTGTCTTATGGCAAAGACTCGGGTGCAAATCCATGTAACTCATGAAAGGAAGTTCCTTCTTAATTTTCTCAGGAAGAACGCTATACTCCTTAAACATGCTAATCACTTCTTCTTCTTTGTTTTGTGGTGTTCTATCAATGGTAATCCTTTCTCTGGCCTCAGGTGGTACTAACTCCCACTCGTTGTTCGCTGCCCTAAGTGCACCAGCAAACAAACCCTCATGCTTCTCACCTGCAATAGCCTCATCGGGCTCCTGTCTCGTGAAAGTGGGCCTAGTAGGCCTATCTGCTGTCCGTGACACTGTCCTAGGAGCTCTCCGTGAACCTGCATCACTCCTGTCATCGTCACAATGTGGTGACGGTCTCCTCGGAGTACCCAATCTCTGAAGTGCAACTGCCAACTGCTGTAATACACCATTTGACTGCCGTTGACCTGCACGTAGATCTCTGAGTGCATGCAAAACCTCTACATCGTCCTGATCTCTGTTATTATGTGGGATCTCTGTCCTAGGTATATTTGTTCTATCATTTCTATCATTCCTGTCAACCATGTTACCTGACTGCCTGCTCAAACTCCGTTGCCTTTCAATCAAGGCTCGTCTGCGAGTATAGTACCTGTATGGCTCAAACTCTTCTGGCTGCATATGATGGCTAAACCCTCAGGATGGTAGGATTTAGCTCTGATACCACTGTAGAAACCCTCGTTTCCCTCTGTTTCTGAATCTGATGGTCTTTCTGTGTTTTTCTGAATGTTTTGACGTTTTGACCTTTTTTGGGGTTTTTGAGCAATACAAGAAAATTGCAATTTTTGCCAAGATTGAATAATAAATTCAAATAAAATCATGTAGTTGCTAACATGAAGCAAATAGCTAATGAATAGATAATCAATACAATTATTGTGCTTTCCAAAAACATTACAACACTGGATCTTTAACATGCATAAGAAAATACAATAGATTTGCAATATTTAGAAGAACCTGATTTCAGCCACCCTAAAGAATGAATCAGATCTGTACAGCTATTATGAGGTATATTCTCCCTCTATCAGAAGTTGTCAAAAGACTCCAGATGCACAGGCGCCCTCATCTGTGAATAAGGAACACGCCTCCCTGCTAATGGTACGGCCAAGTACACAGTAGTACGGCCAGAAATACAGCAGTAATAATAAATAAAAATACGGCTCCTTTATTGGAGATCTCCAGATGTGAAGAGATTGGCGCCTCAGCTTAATAATTCCACTGGATGAGTTTGCAAACCAAAACCCTCTAAATAATTTAGGAAAAAGAGATAGTACGGCTGCTGCAAGTGGTACGGCTGTGTCAAGACAGCAAGTACAAAATGTACGACCTTCTAAGATCACTGTTCAAACTCCAAAATGTGATGCGCCTTGATGGATATAAGCTTTCTGGATGAAACCCCGACCAAACTCTGACGATAGATGATCTTTGTATGCTCTGTAACTTCTTCTGAATGAAGAAATCTCTCAGCTGCAATAGATCAGGTGTTATTTCACACCCTCTGAACTGCTTCAATGGAGATGGCTCGTCCCCCAATGAATTTCGAGACTGAAACCCTAAAGCTTTCGTTCTCTGACGAAGTCTTGATCAATTTTCAATTCACAAAATAAGATAATGGCTCGAATCCCAAGGCAAATGCACTATATTCTTGAGAAGTGCGAATTTCCACAATAATAGGGATCATTAAAATTCGACTTCTTATTCTTTTTAATATTTCCATAGTCTCAGCATTAATTTTTAATTATAAAATTAATCTCAAATGGCCCCCTTCCAACGTTGGGCGCCCCCTTTATAACAATCACTTAAGTCGTAATATTAAATATTACAACTTTATATTATAAGCTCTAATTAATTAATATTTAATTATTTCAATTAAATATTAATATCTCTCTAAGTATTCACCCGATGCACGAGCCGTCTGAAGCTGTCGACTGATGAAGTGATTCTGAATACTATCAATCCATACTACTAAAAATAGCAGGGGTCCCGCGCTGACTGCCAAGAACTGCTAAAAATAGCAACTTCTGCAAGAAGTGTCCGAATGAGCCTGAACGAAAGCCAATTGATCAAAACCTGACAATCTGAAGCTCAGCCAAGCTCCGAAATGACCCTCTGTCCAAACTATCAGCCTACGAGGGTCGCATGATAGGCTAATCTTACGAACTCTGATGCTCGCCAAAAATGGGGACATTACACTATGGTAGCCCTAATCTAGGGAAAAAAGAAAAGGAGGAGAAGATACCAAGCTATCTTGAAAGGCTAAACAAATAGCCAAAGCCCTCTTTCTAACCCTCCATTAAATGAAAATCATAAATTGGAATGTTAGGGGTCTGATAGAAAGTGTGTTCAAAGAGCTCTACGTAATTCTAATATGGACCTAGATTGTATTCTATTTGAGGAAGTGAAAGTTGTTGGGTTTAACTTTGTTGAGTATTTTGCCATTGATGTCAAGATGTGAGCTGCTTGTTTAAGTGCTTGAGCTGCTTGAGCTACTTGCCAGTGTGTTGAGCTACCTGGTTGTGTGCTTCAGCTACTTGGCTGCTTGGTTGAGCTACCTGACTGCTTTCTTGAGCTGGTTGGGCGTTTGCTTCAGCTGGTTGCTTGTCTACATCAGCTGCTTGTTTGTCTCCTTGTCAGCTTCTTGTTTATTTTATGCCATGTGGAGCTTCATAAGTGCCAAATCATCTCAGTAAAGTCTGATTTAAAAGGTCAATATCTCTATTTGAATTGTAACACCAAATTTATTAAGTCATGTGGTTTCAGATATATTATTGCCTTCATTTTTATGTGCCCTATAAGGTGGTGTGTCGATACTTATGGTGAAGTCGTGAAGACTAAAATATCAATATTATTGGAGAAATCATGGTTATGCTATCACTGTCATTAAAAGACTATCATTCGAATAAAAGTCATGGTCGTTGGCTTCAGAAATTTCTTTATTGGGCGACTACTTGAAACGGCTCAAACGTTGTGGTTTTTAAGAATGTTTCTTGACCATTCTTTATGCTACTTGCATATATTGGTCTTTACACTTGGCGATGATTGAAGACTATTCCTTAACGGACTTCTATTGAATTATCCCTGTCGCGGCTTAGTAACGGTTCTCAGGATATTGGGGCAGCTAATTTGCAAGATGATGAATTTATGCCTTTGTTAGTTATTTCTTAAGACTTGGAGCCACGAGACATACATTTTCTAATGACATTCTTTTCTATCGCAAAAAAATAGACTATGTTGTGGGGACGGCTAACTCCTATGGCCCTCTCCGCGTTGCTCAGAAAACGTGTCAAGGCAGTTAGTGTGGTAGTTAGATTAAGAACAGCAGAATCTTTATGTGTCGAGTGGCTTTATTTACAAGGCGGCTCTTTCATTTTTGGTCGATTCCTTTCACAGCCTGACAGAGTATTTATTGAGCCAGCTACTGTGGTCTTCACTAATCTTGGTGCATATATGGGAATGGTAATTGAAGTTGTGTGAGAGTGATGAAATGATCTTTTTGCAGGGGTCATGGGTGTAAGAATTGGTGTGGTGGCAATTTTTTATGGATTTTTCCGAGTTATTTTGTCGACTGAAATTGAATCTTTGTCGTTTATGAATGTATATGGTATTGTATTGTGTGTTGGGTTTCACCGAGTTTTGGAATGTGCTCTGCATGAGGAAGAAAGGATGTGTAATGTCCCCTTCTCAAACCTGACATTTCCAGTGACCGTTGGCCTTTCGTTGGGAACCCAAAGGCTAGTCGGAAGTTAAAATTAGGGTTTCCTAATTTTGAGGAGGTCATTGCTCAGAGATGGTGGATTCAATGGCGGATTCTTTCTGGGTTTTCAGAGAGCTTCGCAGTGGTAGGTTCATCTCGGCATTCAGAGCACTTTTTGGAATTTACTATTTTTAGTAAATCCTATTTTTGGCAGTTTTCCAGATGAGTTCAGTTCGGTGGACTTCCTGCTTCAGTTTGATCAGATGTTGGCTCAGTTGGCTTCAGGACACATTCGGAGGGATGAGTTAAGTCATTTAATTAAAAAGGCCACGTTTTGAATATTATATTTTAATGTTGACTATGGGCCTAGATTAATGACTTAATGTTGTTTTAAAAGTGGGTCCTTGAGGGTGGCGCCCTCATTAAGAGATGATTTAATTATTCCCTAAGTCAAAGCAAGGGTATGAGGGGCGCATATTTCAAGAATGATATTTAATTAAAATGTCAAAACTAAGCTTTGAAGGAAAAGTACGCCCATCCTTGAGGGAAATTGGGTTTTGACCTAAAAGCAGATTTTAGGGTTTTGTGAAGTCAACGGAAGAATTATAAAAGGGAGTCTTGGTGCATCATTTCATCATCTTTGGACGACTATACTGTTATGCTGCCGGATTGGCTCTGGAATCGCTTCGAGGAATGAAGGCCTCCTAGCTCGGGCATCGCTTCGTGTTTGCAAGACAACATCAAGTGGCGATTCTTAGTCTAGTTTGTGAGTTAGTGAATTTTGTGCATTGTAATCTGCCTTCCGAATCTTTATATTTCTGTTTCTGCATTTTGTCAAGTTCTGGAAAATTGCATTGTTAGACAGCAGATTTGAGTTTTTATTCATAAATCCAAAAAGACCAAAAAATTGCATATGGGTATTGTATTATCTTCATTGTAGGCTTTAGGCGTCCCTTCCCTCCAATTTGCAGATTTTATGAAGCTTCCATTTATTTTATAGAGCAGATCGCCCTTTCCTTTAAGCCGTACCATTCAGCAGTGCATTGGAATCCGTGCAAAATAAATTAAAGGCTTTTAGATCGCCCTTTCCTAGGCGTCTTCTCTACTGGAGTATATTGCATTTTGTCTCGTGTGAATTGGGCAAGTTAATAGTGAGTTACGAGCATTTGATTAGTTTCTTAGACTGCTGGTTTGAACTGCAAAATACAGATTTCTGGTTACCCAAGAAAACAGCAGTGTTATTTCCTATTCATTGTGAGATTTTGGTGTGGCATATTGAATCAAGCCAAAGAATTTATGATTGTATTGTAATGGTTGATAAATCAAGCACTAATCTCTTGACAGGCGTATTATATTCAATTGTAAACTGACAGTAGTACTGGCAGTGATTCTTAAGCTTGTTAATTCGAATTTGTAATGCTCAATTTCATTTGAAGTTTGTAATAGTTAGATCTCCGCCCTATGGTAGCTACTTTCCCATCTTGGGTCAGCAAGCACATTCTGGGTGTCGAGTATTTCCAGTATTCAGCATTTCATTTCAAGCTTGCTTTCTGTAAACACTCCGTCATATGGTCGCCCCTCACTCCGCATTGGATTGGGTAGCACATACTTGACGTCGAGTTCCTTTCTGTTTTTAGATTAGAAGACCCTCTGACCAATGCTCGCCATCATCGGCGCCATTCTGGTTAGAGTTGCTTTCTTGCACATTTTGGTTTATCCATCTAACCTTAACGGGTGCACTATTTGTAATTGGAAATCTGTTAATTGAAAAAACAAAAAAAAATTGGCTCGGAATATTTCAGTGGTATCAGAGCCACGTATCCTGCCATCCTGTGAAATCAGCTTTCTATGAGTGACAGAGAACAGAGGTATTTGGCAAGAGTATACAAGAGAGGCACAGTTCAGTCACAGTTGCATCAAGCCCCAGAAGGTCAAACAGCTTCAGAGATTTTGAGGGCTAATTGGGAGCCTTCACAAGAAACAGAAATGGGGGATAATGAAAGAAGTTCTGGCAACAGAGGTGACAGTGGGAAAGGTATAGACAATTCAGCCAATCTAGGTCAAGGACTCGATAAGAAGATGGATGCTTTGTTGGATATGTTTTCTCTCATGTTGGGGAGATTGGGTCCCAATACTCCACAAAACAATACAGGGCATGCCGGGGAGCACAGTGCTTCCAACCAGCACAATGGTCATGTTGCCCAGCCTTCAGGGAGCAACACTTACATTTCTGCTAGACCATTCAAACCCACGTTTTTGGCACCAGCTAACCCACAGCCTGACCCCGAAGAAAATGTTTCGTCTTTGGAGAGGGTGAGGATAGGCCGTACGGAGTATGACACCCTTCCTGATGAGGTCAAACTTGACATGTCCTTCAATGATTACATGGAGTATAGAAGGAAGGATAGAGGCCAAGGGAGAAATTATGATCAAAGAAGAACCCCAGCACAAGGAGACTGGAATCAAGCTCTCAACAAGGTTACGCTTGCCCATTTTGATGGAAGCGATAATAATTCTGCTCGAGCTTGGTTACAAAAACTAGACAACTACTTGGCTCTTAGGCCAATGGCTGAAGAAGAAGCGATTAGATTCGCTACGCTACACCTAGATGGGGTGGCGCATGAGTGGTGGTACCATGGCCTAGTCACCTTAGGTCATGGGTCTATCACTAGCTACGATGAGTTCACCAATAGACTCATTGAGAGGTTCGAGAAGAAGGACCCAGAAGTGCATTTTAGGGAGTTGGCACAATTGAGACAGTATGGCACTGTTGAAGCCTACATAGCTGAGTTTCAAAGACTTTCAGTTATGGTCACTGGAATCACAGAAAGAAGATTAGTGATCCTATTCACTGAAGGATTGATGGAGCCACTCAAGGGTTGGATCAAAGCTTTTGATCCACCGTCCTTACAAGAAGCAATGAAAAAAGCTAGAAACATGGAGTGGGCTGCTCCCAAAGCAAAGTTCCATTCCAAACCAGCCTTTCACAAAGGGGATAGAGGGAAAAAGTTTCATCAAAAGCCTCACCATAAGGAGTTTAAACCACAGAAACCTCATGGCTCAAGATTGGATCCAGAGACTATCAATGAACTCCGAAGGAAGGGGTTATGTTTCCGTTGTTGGGAAAAATGGTCCCAAGATCATGTGTGCCCAAAGGGTGCTAAAATTCATCAAATTGAGTTCTATACAGCTGATGAAAGCAATTCTGATTTTTCTGATCAGCAAGCTGATTTTGAGGACAGCGATGAAGAAAATACTCCAGAAGAGTCTGAAGGTGAAAAAGAAAGTGGTGGTACATTGGCTCAACTTTCGAGCTTCCAAAAGAATGAGTCCTTTAAAGTTCGGGGGATGATCAAAGGGCAACGTATTGTTGCTTTAATTGACACTGGTGCAACACATAACTTCATAGACGAAGTTGTGGTGGCAAAGAAAGGATTGCAAACAGAAGACTTTGAAGGGTTCAGAGTTATGGTTGCGGATGGGTTTCACATCTCATGCACCAAGAGGATTCCGAACATGTCAATGCAATTGGGCAATTACGAAGTCAAGGATGACTTCTATGTGGTCAATATTGGAGATACGGATGCTGTCCTTGGCATTCAATGGCTGCGATCTCTTGGAGAGATCTCTCTAAATCTGCAAACTATGGAGTTGAAGTTTCAATCCGATGGAAAGAAGGTGGTGTTGAGAGGAATGTCAAATGGTGGCCCTCGGATTGTGTCATTCAAGAGGATGGCGAAGTTGATACGTCATGATCAAGTGGAGTGGGCTGCGGAGTGCATGATTCTTCCAGCTAGTCCAGCTGAAACGAAAATAGAGCATCCTCCAGATATTCAGTCTTTACTCACCAAGAAGAGTAAAGTGTTTGCTGATTTACCTCCTGGACCTCCTCCTGATCGAGGTTCAGAACACATCATAGAGCTCAAGGAAGGAGCTAAACCGGTGATCACAACTCCATATCGGTATCCGAAGAGACAAAAGGATGAGATCGAGAAGAATATTCGGGAACTTTTGGAGATGGGTTTCATACGCCCAAGCAAGAGCCCTTTTGCATCTGCAGTGGTTCTTGTGAAAAAGAAGGATGGTACCATGCGCATGTGCGTGGACTATCGTGCTTTGAACCAAAGCACCATCAAAAATAGATACCCCATTCCCAGGATAGATGAGCTCATTGATGAGCTACATGGGGCTAAGTTCTTTTCGAAGATTGATCTGAGGTCGGGTTACCATCAGATACGAATGAGGGGATCAGATGTGGAAAAGACAGCTTTCAGATGTCACTATGGACATTTTGAATTCTTAGTCATGCCATTTGGGTTGACTAACGCTCCGGCTACCTTTTAGTCTTGCATGAACCGTGTCTTTCAGAATCAGTTACGAAGGTTTGTGCTGATATTTTTTGATGATATTCTGATCTACAGCAAGACTTGGGAGGATCACCTCAAGCACTTGGAGGAAGTGCTTAGTATCATGGAATCTGAGAGCTTATTTGCCAAAGCTTCCAAATGTGAATTTGGAATGGTGGAGTTACTGTACCTTGGCCACATAATTAGTGCTGAGGGAGTAAAGGTGGATCCGGAAAAAATCAAAGCAGTAGTTGATTGGCCACCTCCTGAGAGCTTGACCCAGTTGAAAGGTTTTTTGAGTCTTTGTGGTTTTTATCGGAGATTCGTAAAGGGGTATTCACAGAATGCTGCTCCCCTTACTGATCTCACCAAAAAGGGAGCCTTTGCTTGGTCAGAAAAGGCTCAAATTGTTTTTGATAAATTCAAGAAGATCATGAGTTCGTGTCCAGTCTTGGCTATCCCGGATTTCTCCAAGCCATTCGAGCTGCAATGTGATGCTTCAGGTGAAGGAGTGGGGGCTGTCCTGATGCAAGACAAACACCCTATCGTGTTTGAAAGTAGAAAGTTACGGGGTGTGGAGAGGACATACTCAATCTATGATAAAGAAATGCTTGCTATTATGCATGCATTAGCCAAGTTCAGGCAGTACTTGGTGGGGAACAAATTCGTGGTTAAGACTGACCACAATAGCCTCAAGCATTTTATGCACTAGAAGGATTTAAATGAGAGGCAACAGAAATGGGTGAGTAAGCTTCAAGCTTACGACTTTGACATTGAATATGTCAAAGGGAAAAATAATGTCGTGGCCGATGCTCTCTCCAGAAGGCCTCATCTTAGCTCATTGTGTGAGCTTACTGCAGATTGGAGAGACATGTTGCTTGCTGATTATGCCAAAAATCAGTTTGCAACCAGCATTCTGGAAGGTACTTTCCATGATGAAAAGTACCAAGTGGTTGAGGGATTGATTCAGTATAAGGGAAGAATCTTTCTGGTGGCTGATTCTAAGCTCAAGAAGAAGATTCTTTTGAATTTTCATGACATTCCAGTTGCTGGTCACCAAGGTTTTTTCAAGACCTATAGGCAGATCCGAGAAAGGTTTTCTTGGAAAGGTTTGAAGAGAGAGGTTCAACGCTACATTCAGGAATGTCCTGTTTGTCAAGCAAATAAAAATGAGCATACATTGCCAGCCGGTTTGCTGCAACCACTTCCAATTCCCAATCAAAAATGGGAAAGCATTTCAATGGATTTCATCACTGGGTTGCCCAAGGCCCAAGGGAAGGATTGCATTTACATGGTAGTTGACAGATTAACCAAGTTTGCTCATTTTTTTGCCATTACCAGCACTTTTTCTGCAGCCCAAGTTGCAGATTTGTTTTTTCGAGAAGTGTTTAGGCTTCATGGGTTGCCAAAGAATATTGTAAGTGATAGGGACAGCAAGTTCCTAAGTACCTTTTGGCAAGAAGTTTTCAGAATGAGTGGTACTGTGCTCACTCCAAGCACGAGTTATCACCCCCAAACTGATGGGCAGACAGAAGTGGTGAACAAGTGGTTGGAAGGCTACTTGAGAAATTATGTGTCAGAACAGCAGAAAGCTTGGGTTAAGTGGTTGCATATAGGCGAGTACTGCTACAACTCTACCTTTCATATGTCAATCAAGATGTCGCCTTTCTTGGCACTTTATGGATATGAAGCACCCAGTTTTGCAGATTTGGTGTTTGGTGACAGCAAAGCACCTTTAGCCAAGGATTTGTTGCAGCATAGTCAAGACATAATGAGATCCTTGAAGGATAATTTGCAGATTGCACAAAATCAGCAGAAGTTGTATGCTGATCAGAGGCGTGTTGAGCGTTCGTTTGAGGTTGGGGATATGGTCTATCTTCGTTTACAACCTTATAGATAGTCTACTCTCAAGAAGAGTGGAGCTGAGAAGCTCAAACCCCGCTTCTATGGGCCATTCAGGGTCATCAGAAAAGTTGGGGCAGTAGCTTATGAATTAGAGCTACCTACAGATAGCAGAGTGCATAACGTCTTCCACGTGTCTCGCCTCAAGAAGGCACTTGGACACAATGTGGTTGCTTCTTCACAGTTGCCACCATTGGATGAAGAGGGACAGTTGGTTCTAGTTCCAGAAGAGATACTTGATGTCAGAGAACGTTCTTTGAGGAATAGAACTATCAGAGAATGTTTGGTTAAGTGGAAGAACCTGCCTATGGAGGATGCAACTTGGGAAAGTGATGAGATATTGCAGCATCCTAGTTTGCAATTGCTTGAGGACAAGCAATCTTGGGGAGGGCGGACTGTAATGTCCCCTTCTCAAACCTGACATTTCCAGTGACCGTTGGCCTTTCGTTGGGAACCCGAAGGCTAGTCGGAAGTTAAAATTAGGGTTTCCTAATTTTGAGGAGGTCATTGCTCAGAGATGGTGGATTCAATGGCGGATTCTTTCTGGGTTTTCAGAGAGCTTCGCAGTGGTAGGTTCATCTCGGCATTCAGAGCACTTTTTGGAATTTACTATTTTTAGTAAATTCTATTTTTGGCAGTTTTCCAGATGAGTTCAGTTCGGTGGACTTCCTGCTTCAGTTTGATCAGATGTTGGCTCAGTTGGCTTCAGGACACATTCGGAGGGATGAGTTAAGTCATTTAATTAAAAAGGTCACGTTTTGAATATTATATTTTAATGTTGACTATGGGCCTAGATTAATGACTTAATGTTGTTTTAAAAGTGGGTCCTTGAGGGTGGCGCCCTCATTAAGAGATGATTTAATTATTCCCTAAGTCAAAGCAAGGGTATGAGGGGCGCATATTTCAAGAATGATATTTAATTAAAATGTCAAAACTAAGCTTTGAAGGAAAAGTACGCCCATCCTTGAGGGAAATTGGGTTTTGACCTAAAAGCAGATTTTAGGGTTTTGTGAAGTCAACGGAAGAATTATAAAAGGGAGTCTTGGTGCATCATTTCATCATCTTTGGACGACTATACTGTTATGCTGCCGGATTGGCTCTGGAATCGCTTCGAGGAATGAAGGCCTCCTAGCTCGGGCATCGCTTCGTGTTTGCAAGACAACATCAAGTGGTGATTCTTAGTCTAGTTTGTGAGTTAGTGAATTTTGTGCATTGTAATCTGCCTTCCGAATCTTTATATTTCTGTTTCTGCATTTTGTCAAGTTCTGGAAAATTGCATTGTTAGACAGCAGATTTGAGTTTTTATTCATAAATCCAAAAAGACCAAAAAATTGCATATGGGTATTGTATTATCTTCATTGTAGGCTTTAGGCGTCCCTTCCCTCCAATTTGCAGATTTTATGAAGCTTCCATTTATTTTATAGAGCAGATCGCCCTTTCCTTTAAGCCGTACCATTCAGCAGTGCATTGGAATCCGTGCAAAATAAATTAAAGGCTTTTAGATCTGTGTTTAGTGTCTTTCCTAGGCGTCTTCTCTACTGGAGTATATTGCATTTTGTCTCGTGTGAATTGGGCAAGTTAATAGTGAGTTACGAGCATTTGATTAGTTTCTTAGACTGCTGGTTTGAACTGCAAAATACAGATTTCTGGTTACCCAAGAAAACAGCAGTGTTATTTCCTATTCATTGTGAGATTTTGGTGTGGCATATTGAATCAAGCCAAAGAATTTATGATTGTATTGTAATGGTTGATAAATCCAGCACTAATCTCTTGACAGGCGTATTATATTCAATTGTAAACTGACAGTAGTACTGGCAGTGATTCTTAAGCTTGTTAATTCGAATTTGTAATGCTCAATTTCATTTGAAGTTTGTAATAGTTAGATCTCCGCCCTATGGTAGCTACTTTCCCATCTTGGGTCAGCAAGCACATTCTGGGTGTCGAGTATTTCCAGTATTCAGCATTTCATTTCAAGCTTGCTTTCTGTAAACACTCCGTCATATGGTCGCCCCTCACTCCGCATTGGATTGGGTAGCACATACTTGACGTCGAATTCCTTTCTGTTTTTAGATTAGAAGACCCTCTGACCAATGCTCGCCATCATCGGCGCCATTCTGGTTAGAGTTGCTTTCTTGCACGTTTTGGTTTATCCATCTAACCTTAACGGGTGCACTGTTTGTAATTGGAAATCTGTTAATTGAAAAAACAAAAAAAATTTGGCTCAAAATATTTCAGGATGCAGTGATAACAAGGTGTGATTTGGAGTCTAGTTGAAGTCTAGAAATTTCTTCTGGTAAATTAAAAAGTCATCACTAATGTATATGAGTATTTGTAAATGAGAAGCAATGATATATTCTTCAGGGGGTTCAATGTGGTTTTTTTTTAGATGCACAATTACTGAAAGTTGCCTTGATTTGAGTTGCTCAAGTTGCATGTTTTGAAGTCGTGTGATTTGGTCTTTGGTTTTAATAATTGTTTTTAAAGGAAGTTTATGTGAAGACATTTACATCGAGCAAGTTGTGCAGAGGCCGAGTTAATTCTTTTCATGATGTGTTATCGAATATTCTATGTGAGACGTGATATGTTATAATCATTTTTGTGTAAGGAGATTATGAGTTTTCCAGGGAATGCTATCATTTACATTTGGTATATGTTGCAGAGTTGAATTATTGGGTGGCCTAGTTATGATATTTTGCGCTCTTTATAATGTCTGAAAGTATAAGGCCTAGATGAAGAAGGGTGCGTTCAGTTTGTGAGTGTGGAACTGAGTA
Organism: Sequoia sempervirens; assembly: GCA_007258455.2. Taxonomy (NCBI): domain Eukaryota; kingdom Viridiplantae; phylum Streptophyta; class Pinopsida; order Cupressales; family Cupressaceae; genus Sequoia; species Sequoia sempervirens. The sequence continues at coordinate 76,722 of VDFB02313803.1, forward strand.
TGGTGCTTGTTGTCATTGTCTGAAGTTTTTATTTTTGAATCCTTTGAAGACGTGAGCGACATTATCGATGGCTTTGGCATAGTGATCTTGGGTGTGCAAGACAAAGGACGTGATCTTTCAGATTTCTGATTTTGGACAGCGTGTATGTAGATGTGAGCCTCACAATGCATGTGAAGGCAATGTTTGAATGCAGTGTTACAGACTTGTGAGAAGTTGCTTTGTGAGTTGGTGCTCACGCTGAAGTTGGTGCTTTAGCCTCTCGGAGTTGGTGCTTTGAAGGAGAGTTGGTGCTCTCAGAGATTTGGTGCTCTCAGTGGGTTGGTGCTCACTTGCTTAACTGGGTTGGTGTGCTCTTAGAGATTTGATGCTCTCAGTGGGTTGGTGCTCACTTGTGTAACTGGGTTGGTGCCCTTGAAGATAATAAAAGCAATATTTTGCCATGGTTTTTTACCTGAAAAGGTTTTCCATGTAATCTTGGTGTTCATCTTGTTCTTGGTGTTTATGTTGTTCTTAATATTCTGATTTCTGATTTATATGGTTTAAAGTTTTAAAGTTTGAATTACTGATTACCCCCCCCCCCTCTCAGTATTTCCTGTGTGGTCCTCAAACTTGAAACGTTGTCCAACATTTGCATGGATCTGGATTGTTTTCTAGTTGAGGAAGTGAAGTAGTTGGATTTAACTTGAAATGTTGTCTAACATTTGCATGGAAGGATCGTAAATTCTTCTAATCTAACCATGACATAGGTAAGGGTGCGGTTGCTATTTTAAGTGGCAATAATATTTCTCCTCATATTAAAGAATCAAGTTGTTCTCCATCTGATACACTTGTTTGGGTAATTAAGGAGAATAGTGGGATGTAATTTAGAATCACATCATTATATGCCTCCAATGACTATGGAAAGATGTGAACTTTGGAGATGGATTACTTCAAGCCTTCATGTAGTTCCACGGATTATTGGGAATGTTTTTTCTTTGAAGAGTAATGAATTGTTCTTCTAGTCCCAATTCAAAAGGGTTCTCAATTTGGTTGACCTCAAAAAAAGTAAAACAAGCAGCACGAGTATTTGGTTTACTTGGTGCAATAACCAAAAAAGGCAAAGAAAACTGTATTCTAAGCTTGATAAATTTCATTTGAATAGGCATGCTTTTAAAATAAGTATGTAGAGGGCAATAACTATAAAGCCAATTTGATATAAAAAAAATGTCATGACCCCTTTTTGAAAATAGGGCCATGAAGTAGACCTCTAGCCTATCCCCATTTCAACTAGACTAAAGGGAAAAGCAAAAGAAAAATTCCTTAATATTATTTTAAGTCAAGCACAATAATTTTAATTTAAGGGAAACTTAATAATATCATTATTAAAATAAAAGTATTTACTAATACTTAAGGAAATTGCTAAGTTACCGATCTTGGTACTAGTCCAGGTTTGGGTTCGAGGGTTCGGTTCGTGATCAAAAAAAATTTGGGGGTTGGTGTTGGTGTTCACATTAATAACCAAACTTGGGAAAATTATTTTCCTTCCTATCTCTCGAGCCTCGTCCTGCACCGTTCACTCCTCCAACCAGCAACCAACAGAGGCCAATTGCTTCTATCATAATGGCGACATCCAACTAAAGCGCATCTTTACTAGTCATTTACTTTGGGGCACATTTCTACATGGCTTCTTCATCATTATTTCCAAATTTGCATCATCATTGTAGTCCTTCTCCTCTATATAAATGTTATGATATAAATGCACTAAAATAAAGCGCCACAATCTTGTCACTTCAATGTACTCTATCATATTTTGTGCTTCTTTGGATTGATCTATGTATCAAGAATCAATTCCTATATACATGGAAAATGCAACAACTAGTTACTCATGCATTTCGATGTGATCGACTGGATACCATATAGACACTCCTATTATGGAAGCAATCTACTTGTATTCAGAAGGTTAGGTTCTAAATCTAGAGACTTGGTACCTATCTCCAGTTGAGATCAAGATATACCAATCTATCATTTGAGAGTATCCATTTGATATTCGTGCAATGGTCTGTTGGAAATATTGTCATTGATGTCAAAGGAGAGATTGGATTTGAAGAAATGAGTTGGTTAGTGAAATCATATAAGGATTAAGAGAAATGCAAAAGATAAATAGGGGATTTCTATTGAGTGATTCCTCCACATCTGAGATGATACATTCTACCATATCAAATGGTGTAGTCTAAGCAGGTTGACATACATCAGCGTAGTCATGTTGCACGGAAACTTGCAGTTACAAACAAATTCCAAATTGATAGAATCGCATGGATACAAAGACTTGAAATAATATATAATGATTTCAAAGAGCCATTGAAATAGTGAACTTTTGTTTGTCATGATGGAGAGATGGGAATTAGAAGAAAAATATCGAACTGCAAATTCAAACTTTGCAAAGGCAGACATCCTCTTAAATCACAATGACTTTGTTGGTTGATATAGTAATGCTATTATCATTGGATTTGAGTGATCATATTATAATGAAAATTAAATATGCTTTAAATGTGATTAATTGATGTAGTGGTACATGGATTATTGTTGCTTGATATTGAATTAAAAAAGCAGCAATTATTAAAGAGAACAGTGAATAAGACAAAATCACATTAAAGACAAAATTAAGAAGAAGACAAAAATCAGATATGACAAAAAAAGACAGCGATTAAAAAGGTGGTGATTAAAGTATAAAAGCAGCATTAATAAAGGGACAGCCTTTAATATAAAGTCAACCAAATGCAGCGATTATTATTTTAAATAAGCAGCAATTATCATTTTAAATAAGCAGTGATTAATTAGCAAAAAGAAGGCAGCGCTTAAAGATAAATTAAAATAAAATTAGTTTCCCTATGAAGAGGTCAATCCTTTCATAAAGACACCTCTTTTAGAATAGAAAACACCTCTCTTGGTCAATGAAAATGATATATAAGGAACATAAATTGGAGGATAAAAAGTAAGCAAAAAGAATAATATCATTTTCAGAAGAGCGGACTTATTAGCAGATCTAATAAAGGCAGCAGATTTTCTGAAGGAGCAATGAAGATATAGAGTGACTGTTGTGGAGTGAGTAATAAATATCGTATCATACAATCACCAGCAGATTTAAGGCATGGTCATTTGGAATATAAAGCAGATCAATTATAGCAGATATCTGTGTATATTGTTTACTTCACTTGGTGTATTTCAACGTACTACAGAAGTAAACTAGATTACGTACAAAACATAGAAAAGTACAACATATTCGAGAACATCAGATGCTTGAATTATGGAATGCTTCTATTGATTTCTAGTAAGTATCAACATGTACAATCATATAGATGTCACAGTATCAAATCATCAATCATGTCTTCCCGACTACAAAGACTCAATACATATAAAGCTCGACAGTGGTTGAGCAACCAACCGTCGTGACATTTCATAACAACCCTTTACCACTAATCGGGATTTAGTTACATGGCATTTATTACATTTAATTATTCCCACTACAACTATAGTTTTATTAACATAAGTAATTGGCCGACTACGGCCGACTACAACTAAAGATAATGATGGCTTACATATATTATGAACAGTTTTGAAAGGAAGAATAGGCAGATTTAAAAGAGGAATAACATACAGATTTGAAGGAGTATAAATGAATAATGAAATATAAGGCAAATTGTGAGAAGATTATTTGCAGACTTATGAGGAGATTGTGAGAAGTTTCATGGCAGACTTGTAATAAGTTTTATGAGCCGATTGTGAAAGATTTAGAACAAACTTTGTGACGAAGATTGAAGCAAATGTCAAACAAGAATACAAGTTAAATCCAAAATTTCACTTCCTCAACTACTTTCACTGACATTTGTAAGGAGTTTACTAGACATTCATTCTCTCTTATGGGGGTTACTTTTTCCTCATACGGGGTTTTGTCCTTCACATCTTCTAGAGAGCATTGTTCTTGTTTTTTCTCTCTTTTGGGGAGGAGTCTTGGCCCACAAGGTTTTCTCCTTTTCTCCATTTATGAAAGATTGTGTTTGTACATGGGTAACTCATCAAGCCTAGTTGTCAAGACCCATCCTTGCATGTGTGCATGCGGCAGCTATACACTCGTTTTCAAACAAAACCCAAATGTTGTAGATCTCAAAATTGTGCATAACAGCCATTGTAAATTGCTGCAGCATTTTACAAATCTAATACAGGTATCTTGAAGGTGATTAATTGGTGTTTAACTCAAATCCATGCAAGTTTGATAAACCAGGGTTCTATTCTTAGATGTTTGTTACCATTTGAGATTTTAATTCATTCATTGCAGCATTGATATTTAATATATGTGAGCTTGACTACTTAGATCTGGGTGTAGTTGCGTGTGAAAGAGTGATCAGTTGAAGCTGCTTTCCAATGTAATGTCCCTTCCTTAGGCAACTCAAAACTTAGCAGAGGTTGGCCTACTTCGAGGGTTCCCATAGGTCAGCAATTTGGTTAGGGGACCCAACCAGGGGTTGTGGAGCCTTGCTAGGAGCTTTTCGAGCCTTCAGTTTGGGGTTTAGAAGATGAATCCAAGGTTAATTTGGAAATATTAAAGTTGGCGCTAATGGAATAGTAAAGGGGTGAATAGTAACAGAGAATTAGAAGATGAATAGTGAAAAGTTCACCCCCCTTTGTGCCATGATGCCTAGAGACATAACTTGAGTGCTTTTAAAAACAACTTAAATAATTAAAAAGGGGGCATAGTGAAAAGCCACGGCTTGCATAAGGGAGACCAAGCAAATTTTATTAAAATTACTAAAAAGTCTCATGTGCCAAGTTAGAAAACCCTAAAAAGAGGTCGACCTATTTGGAGGGAAAACAAAAAGTTATAAAAGGAGTTGGAGGCAGCCATTTGACCATATGAAGAGTTTATATTTTTAGAGCAGTTTGCAGGTTGAAGCTCAATAAGGGTTTCTACATACAGATTCGGCCTTCCAGGAACGAAAACTCTTGGGAGAAGGGAGTGTTGGACGTAGCCCCAGCATTCTAGAAGGCAAAAACATCACAGAGCAGATTTCTTATCAGTTTGACAACGATTATTTGAGAAGGATATTGCAGATCAGTCATTTGGAATGGCAGAAATTCATATCAAATTTCAGATCAGACCCTTTTGAGGACATTTCTACCATCATACAGCAGTATTACAGCCAGCCATACCATCATTGGGCATTTGGGCATCAAACCCTAGGTGCCAAGTGGAGTTCTTGAGGGTTTGAAGCTGGAAATTCACTTACAACAGTTAAAATAACTCATCTCATACCTGGCACTGATTTGTGGAGTTATATTTAGAGCTAGAAGAGTTCAAAATTGTTATCTCAGAATTATATCAAACCTCAATTTTTTGCTTCAGTCATGTAATAGTTCATTTCTAGGCCTATTGATGAATGGGTATGTGTATTTAGCCCAAATTCATGTAATTTCAGTATTTTAGTAATAGAACTGTTGTATATCTCAGTTATTTTCCATTTCTAGCATTTGTTATATGTCATGTTATATGCATAAACCCAAAACACACCAAAAAAAATCAGAAAAACGCAAAAATAAAACAAAAAACATAACCCTTCCTATTCGCTAGTCAAAGACTGAAAAGACAAAATTCATAAAATGGGATCAGATTTGGGTTGGGGATCTTTCATCCAAGCAATAGAGGGTTTTGACAAGTTTCCAGCAATCAATTTCATTTTCTTTTTGTTGTTCCAATTTGTGTTTTACATCAGAAATTAGAAAATACATAAAAATCAAAAAAACCACAAATTCATAGTTGGAGACATTGCAATGGTATCAGAGCAGTGATCTTGTCAGCTTGTGAATCATGGTGAGAAATTAGAAAGAAAATTCTATAGAACATTTAATGAATATAGTGAAACAAATGTAAAATGTAAGTAAGTAGGTTCAAGGAGATTTAAAGCTATGGGTTAAAGTACAAAAGCATAGTAAAAAAGAGAAGAAAAGAGTCGATAAAGAAGAGAAAAAAGTCAATCAAAACTATAAGAAAGGGTCAAAGAAGAAATTATGGAGCATGAGCTAAGGAAGACAAAACAGTCAAACACTAGAGATCGTGAAGGAACAAACCATTGTGCAGGAACAAAATGGATCCAACATGCAAGACGAAGGTAAAGATCTTTTGTTAAAAGAAGATATTTTATTGACTTCTAGCAATTGCATGTCAGCAAAATATTAAAAGCCAAGAAGGAAAAGGCATCACTTGTTGGATACAAAGAACCCATGATGGAAGAAGATGCACCAAATCATGAACTATCCATCAATCTTCCAATGAGTGAGTCATTTTTGTATGTGATTGATTTTCAAAGTAGCTATGTGGATGAGCATGCGTTTGAGGAGAATATTTTGATTAATCCTAACTCGAGAATTTCAACTCACAAAGCTGTAGGTTTTAAGGATATCTCAACAACTTCTAATTTGGAAAAAGAAGATGAGCACCTTGATGACAACCGAAAGTATGAAAAGGATGGTAAAATTTTAGATTTATTGCCCCATACTATGTCATTACAAGATTCTTGTCATCATGGGAAGCATTCTAAAAAGGGTTGATAGGGTGAAGGATACAACTTGCAGCAAGGGATATATAAATTCATTGATCGAAGTTCAAAATTGTTTCTATATGTGGGATTCAGGTGATGTTTTGTGGTACAAAAGGGATAAAGGCTTTAATGTCACTATTTCTAGTGAATTTTTCATCTCATGCATTTGGATAAAAGGAAAGCTCAAGTAAGATATGTTGTAAATTCTAACAAAACTATAAAGGATCAATGCTCACAATTCATAGGTGACTTCTTGGATGCAAGTTCTACACTTGAGGACAAGGTTGTAGAATATGGTCTAATGGAGATAGTCACAATTGCCAAAACAACGAAATGCTTAATCTTAGAAGGTGGTAAACAAAATAGATGTCATTTTGATATTCAAGAATTTTTGACTAAGCACATTATGGTGTTGTTGGAATCAAGCTACAAACAAGTTTGCCACCCTTGGATATATGAACAAGATGGCTTCACCATTCCTTGCATCATGAGGACACAACTTGTCATCACTTTGGGTGGACAAAAGGTGTGCAATGACTTCTATATCAAGGATCTAGGAGAGTTTGGCATGGTTTTGGACATGCAATAGTTACATTCTAGAGGAGAGTTCACTATGGAGATGAAATCCAAGGGAAACGAGGTAGTACTTTGGAGCATAGATCAGAGAATACTTGGTGAACTGGAAAAACTTGCCTATAGAGAATGCAACTTGGGAGAATGATGAGATTCTGCAGCATCCAGGGTTGCGATTGCTTGAGGACAAGCAATCTTGGGGAGGGCGGACTGTAATGTCCCCTTCTCGAGCATGATCTTTCCAATTGACCGTTGGCCTATTCCGGAGACCCGTAGGCTATTCGGGAGGTGAAATTAGGGTTTCATGTTTTGAAGGATGCTCTTGCTTGAGGTTGGTTGATTCAATGGCGGATTCTTGTTGGGTTTTCAGAGAGCTTCGCAGTGATATGTTTTTCTTGGCATTCTGAGCATCTTCAGGAATTTACTATTTTTAGTAAATTCTATTTTTGGCAGTGGTCCTGTTGGTTTTGGCTCGGTTGGCTTTCCATTTCAAACTGATCAGTTGGCTTACTCATTTTTGGCTTTGGGGCATAACTGGAGAGATAAGTCGAATTATTTTAATTAAGTCATGTTTTAATGTTATATTTTAACATTGACCCCCCCTTGGCCTAGCAACGTCACTTTAAGTTGTTTTAAAAGATGTTCTTTATGGGTGGGTGCTCCATCGAAGGGATTAATTATATTTTTTATAAAAAGATTTAATCCAAGCATTAGTTGGACGCCAACTTCAAGGAAGAGATAAAGTTTATAATAAAAAGTCAAATATTGCTTGGGAAAGTGGGACGCCATCTATTGGAGAATTAGGGTTTGACTCAAAAAAGAAGATTAGGGTTTCGAGAAGAGTCATCTGGAAATTATAAAAGGAAGCCATTGGTTCTCATTTCATCATCTTTTGTCTACAGGAATGTTATGCTGCCGGATTGGCTTTGGGATTGCTTCGAGGAATGTAAGCCTCCTAGCTTGGCATTGCTTCTCGCTTGAAAGATAGCGACTAGTGGTGAGATAGTGTAGTTTGTAGTGGATTTATGCATTGTAGTCAGAGTGTGGTTTTGTAGATCAGATTTATGCATATTAGAGAGATTCAGGAATTGCATATTCATCATAGCAGATTGTTATTTTTATTCATAAGTCAAAAAATACAAAAAGAATCATTCTGGGTAGTGTCTAGATCTCTCTGTCTATGAAGGGCGAACTATTGCCTTAAGTTTCAGATTTTTTTGTGAAGCATTGAATTTTTAAAGTCAAATCGCCCCTCTTGCTGGGCCGTACCATCTAAGTTTGTCTTGGAATTCGTGCATTAATTAAATAGGAACTTTTGGGTCTGTTTTGTGTTCCAATCTTGGGCGCCATCATTTGAGGATCATATTGCATTTTGTCTCATGAAATTTGAATGAGTTTGGAGTGAGTTGTGAGTGAATTTGTGAGTTTCAAGGCTGCTGTTCATGCATGCGGAAAACAGGACTGTCATAAATCAGATTGTCAGGTTAGTCTTTATAGTAGAGTTTCTGATCTAAGATTTATTATTCAGTGAAGGAAATTCAATATATATTGTTGCAGCTCTATTTACCTCTTGATTCACATTGATAGCAAGGCATTCTCTATCATGTTGTAAGCTGTACAGTAGTACTGTCGGCAGTTTTTTGATCTTGCTTTATCATGATATGTAATGCTCATCTTTACATTCTGTAATCACAATTGTATTACTTTTATCTCCGCCATATGGTCGCCTCATTTCTGTATTGGATTGAGTAGCACATTCTTGGTGTGAGTTTGCTTTCAGCACTTGTAGTGGTAGAGATCCTCTGACCATATGCTCGTCGTTCGCCGGCGCATTCTTGGTTAGAGTTAACTTCAATTGCAGTCTGTTCTAAGCATTGACGATCCTCTTGCCATATGACAACCTCTCTCTTGTTGAGATTGAGTGGGCATTCATGGCAACGAGTTATTTTGTAACCGCTGATTTGATTTAACTCACCCTAACGGATTTGTTGTTGTTGAGTTGAAAAAATTGAAAAAAAAATTGGCTTGGAATATTTCAATAGAAGAGGGAACCTCAAGAATTGCCATGGCTAAGAGGGTGGAACATCAAATCACAACTTCACCCATAGGCGAGATATCTGCTTATGATGGTATTTGGTCTACGTTGAATCAACTTTTCATGGAAGTTGATCTTGCATTTCCAAGATTGTCATTGAGTAACAATCACCATCAAGAGTTTAGCAAGAATGTTGTTGGAAGTATCCTTCTTATTGAGGAAATTGGGAACACTATTAGAGATCCCAAGAAAAGGTTCAGACAAATATCAGAGTAGTGCAACATGAGCATCATGAAGTAACCTCAAATTTAGGCATTTATGCAAAGGAGCATCAACAAGGTATGAAGGAAGCAAGTGGTGATAGTATCCTGTTAGTTTTAGGATCAGATTTGCAATAGGCAGAAATACAACACATGAACAATAAACACAACACTTTTACCCTGGGAAAACCCTCCTACTCGAGGGAGAAAAACCCAGCAAAAATATATCTCTTATATATTTAATGAATAAGAGCAGAAATCTTCTTTACAATCAGATCCTTCTCAAGGGAAAATTGATACAATGAATTAATAGCACCTATACTTTGATGCAAAGATAAATATGTTTCTTCTTGAAGTCGATTTGCTGCTACAAGATGGTCTGCTGCTCCTTCTTGAAAGAATGTGAAAATGACAATGACTTAATTGATAATCAAATGGATGAACATCTCCTTCTATATATACAATGCAAGGAGACTCTTCACAAGCAAGGTGACTCTTCACTTAGTCGGCCACTTAAAGAAAATAAAATATTAATTATAATAAGGCCGACTTGCCTTAACAATTATTTATTATATTAACTTAGGAGAAAATATCTCCCTAAGGTACAAACACTAACACTCCTTAGCCAGGGAGGTATTTTCCAGATATCTTCATCATGGAGTATCTCAATATGACGCCCACAATGGCTACACCCATTTGTGGAAAGCTCAAAGGTTCATCACGAAGTCTCTCAACTTGATGTCATCATGGAGTCTCTCAACATGACATCCACCATGGCTACTCCCATGTGTGGAAAGAAACACACGTACAAGTGTCCATCACGGAGTCTCTCAACATGACGTCCACCATGGCTACTCCCATGTGTGGAAAAACACAAGTACAAAGGATTCATCACGGAGTCTCTCAACGTGATGTCATCATGGAGTCTCTCAACATGACGTCTCATCTCAGTCTCAAAGATGAAGGGCTCGCACCTCATATTTCTTCGTCTTAGAGAAATATACACTACAAGGGCTTTCACCTCATATTTCTCCGTCTCAGAGAAATATACACTACAAGGGCTTTCACCTCATACTTCTCCGTCACAGAGAAATATACACTACAAGGGCTTTCACCTCATACTTCTCTGTCACAAATAAATATACACTACAAGGGCTTTCACCTCATACTTCTCTGTCACAGAGAAATATACACTACAAGGGCTTTCACCTCATACTTCTTCATCACAGAAAAATATACACTACAAGGGCTTTCACCTCATACTTTTCCGTCACAGAGAAATATACATTACAAGGGATCTTCATGATGATGTGACTCCTAAAGCTCCAAGTTCTTGCATCAACCTCCTGACCTCCTCGTCCAAGGTTGCCTCTATTGGTTTGTCAGACTCCCTCTAAATGTTAATTCCTCCTCTTCGAAGAAACTGATTGCAATAACAGTCTGAATAGGTTCTTCCTCTTCGAGAGATGTCTCCATTTATGTGCCACCAACTCAGTCCCAAGGCAACAAGTTGTGTCTCCATTCTTCAGCCTACGTGACTTCCTCACAAGATGCATCAAGCTCTTCCTCCCTTGAATGCAATCTCTCATCATCCTTTTGCTCCTTGGTGCGTCTTAGAAGCAATTTTAGAGAGTTTAATAATAGTTCATAGAACTAAACTATCCTGAAGAAAAATACCAATGCTAGAAGCATACATGATTCACTATTCCAATGCATGAATTAATAAGTACATAAAAGATTCATGAACATTATTCAAGGGTATGAAATACTTATCTCTTTACTGATTTTGTTGCAGCCATTTTACTCTTCCTGACAACCATCATCTTCGCCCGATGATGTACTGCTGAGGATAAAATACTTCTATTGTAAACTATTATCAGACCACTTCAAATCTGCTTAACCATAAACAAAAACATCACACCCGCTTCCTTAAACGACATCAGCACCCACAAAGAAAGACACATCTCCATACTCTCTCATTCAAACACTTTTCTTTACTCAACACACAGGCACAAAATATCTCTCAAGGCTAAAACATTAAAAAAGCCCGTTCTCAGAGTATGTAGACAATGTAACATCTACACTACTTACAATATAGTCCATCTACCCAGGATAAAGAGATAGTGATAGCAATAACATACACATCGTCTCCCTTATGTTTGCACGCAACAAGAATAATCACATCCTTACAAGTCTTCAATGCGCTACATCGAATTGCTTTGCACCCACACACAATATCCTTCCTCACTGCCTTAGCCAGAGATAAATGGAAGCAAGCAATTGAATGCTCATGACTTCCACCATTGATCATGGCACTTCACAAAGAACTATTAATATTTCAATTTCAAAAATGATGCTCGAAGAGTTGTCTTGACTGCTCACCCAAATCTGATCAAATTCTTTCTTAAACCCGCTCTGATACATTGTTAGTTTTAGGATCAGATTTGCAATAAGCAAAAATACAACAACACATGAACAATAAACACAACAATTTTACCCTAGGAAAACCCTCCTACTCGAGGGAGAAAAACCCAGCAAAAATATATCTCTTATATATTTAATAAATAATAGCAGAAATCTGCTTTACAATCAGACCCTTCTCAAGGGCGAATTGATACAATGAATTAACAGCACCTATACTTTGATGCAAAGATAAATATGTTTCTTCCTGAAATCGATCTGCTGCTCCTTCTTGAAAGAATGTGAAAATGACAATGACTTAATTGATAATCAAATGGATGAACATCTCCTTCTATATATACAATGCAAGGACACTCTTCATAAGCAAGGCGACTCTTCACTTAGTTGGCCACTGTAAAGAACCGGACCAATTTTTTTTTCCAATTTTTCAATAACAAATACAATGCAACACGCACCCGTTAAGGTTAGCTCCAAAACCAAAATGATGAGGAAAATAACCCTAACCAAGAATGTGCCTAGAAGAGGCGAGCATATGGTCAGAGGATCTTGTGCATGCAATACTGGAAGTAAACAATGCTGAAAGAACTCAACACTAAGAATGTGCTTCCAAACCCAAGGTGGGCAAGGAGCTACCATATGGCGGAGGAACTGAAAGAGATGATGCAATGCTGAAAGGAAAACTCAACACCAAGAACGTGCACTCCAAACCCGAGGTGGGTAAGGCGCTACCATTTGGCGGAGGTTCTATTGTAAATGATGCAATGCTGAAAGTAACTCAAACACCAAGAATGTGCACTCAAACCCAGAATGGATGAGGCGCTAACATATGGTGCTGAGGGTCTAATGCAATACAATGGGACTGAACAGTGGCCAGTCTTTTTCACACTGAGTGGGAAATTACAAAGCTTAGCAAGTAAATAAGATAGCTGACAGTACTACTGTTCAACTTTACAATGATATAGAAATGCCTGCCAAGATCAATAAATTAGAAGAATCAATGCTGCAACAATGTATAATGTCTCTTCAATGATCACAATGACTTTCAACCCAAACCCAACTCAAATGACAAACTTTATGCAAGCTGATATGACTGAACATAGACTGAAAATGCATAACCAGCAACTTCGTAACTCACTAAAATGCTCTCATAACTCAACCTAGACTTATCCAAATGACATGAAATCTGATGCAAAAGAACACTATGAAGATGGCGACCAGATTCTAATCAAGAAATGACTCTAAAAACTTGTAATTTTATTTTCTAAACATTTGCCAGGCAAAACATAATGGTACGGCCCCAAGAAATGTTCTACCAACAAGATAAAATCCAAGACACCTCTAAAAATTCTGAAAACTTGCAAGGAGGGGTGCCCAAGGCTGCAAAGCAAATTTGTCAAGTACCTAGAACCAAACAAAAATCATACTATGAGATATGAATAAAAATCTATTTCAGCAAAACCCTAATCAGCAAATGCAAAACTCACAAATCTCTAAAAATATTCAACCTTGATGCTCTGTCTGCTAGTCTAGATGAGAAGCAGTCTCTGGAAACTTAGCTAGGTGCTATCTTTCAAGCACGAAACCAAGAGAAGGAACTAGGAGGTATGCATCCCTCGAAGTAAGCTCTGAAAGCATTTCAGCAGCATAACAATATGATAAGCAACAATAGATAGTCCAAATGAAGGCCAAGTCTCTTATTTATAACTTTCTTCCTCAATTAGGGCTCCCAATTGAAATTCACATTCAAGTCCAAATTCACCTTTCAATCTTAATTTGCATTTCATTTATTCCCTCTTCTCCAAGTCTTCCAAATATAAGAGGGAGATAATACTTTATTAAAATGCAAAATATCTCATAAAGTAGACTTCCAAATATTTAAGTGAAATGACTTTATAACTTGCAAATATTTTCTTCTTGTCCCTTTTACTTTAGCCAAATATTCCACTTCATTAAAATATTACTTGCAACTTAAATATTCCCTTTATAAAGTCGTCCCTTTTAGCCTAGGAGATAATTTCACTTAAAATAATATTCTCATCAAATATCCAACTTGCCCAAAATAATCACCTCAATTGTTGAAGACCAAACCGAATAAACTGACCTGCCAAAAATAACTCCAAGAATGTTGGAATGACCAACTGCTCAAACTGATCTGCCAGAAATAGCCGCTGCACTGAACTACTGAACTGTTGCTAAAAATAGCACTGCCAAAAATAGAACTTACTAAAAATAGCATATTGCTAAAAATAGTAAGTTGTTCCAAACTCATTTTCTCCACATTTTGAGCAGTCGTCACAACTTACTAAAAATAGTAAGTCTGAGAAAAGTTATTTGATTCAGTTGCATGTCACACCATCGCGAAGCTCTCTGAAAACCCAGAAGGAATCCAGAATCCAAACTGGAAAACTCCAGCATGCAAGTCTCCAAAAAGCAGCTGAAAACGCAAGTCAATATCCTGTCATGCATGTTACCTCATTGCGAAGCTCTCCAAAAACCCAGAAAGCTCCACCAGACATGCATTAGAAACTCCAACATGCAAGACCTCAAAAACACCTCCGAAGTGGAAACCCTAATTTCAGCGTCCAACTAGCCTACAGGTCTCCGGAATAGGCCAATGGTCAACAAAACTGATTACTGCCGAGAAGGGGACATTACAGCCACTTAAAGAAAATAAAATATTAATTATAATAAGGCCGACTTGCCTTAACAATTATTTATTATATTAACTTAGGAGAAAATATCTCCCTAAGCTACAAACACTAGCATATCATACCATCAAATGATAAAGGGAACACACTCAAGACAACTACAAGTCTAATTTCCAACCTTGATGCTACTGTCACCACCACTATCAACCAACACATCGCTTCATTTACACTCATACAAATGTTGTTACAGGTGTTTACAGTCCTTGTATGGCTGTTCTCAGCCTCTACATTGCTCAGATTTTTTATTTTTTTAAGGAGGTTTCAGTTTTGCAACTATTGTACCAATTGTCACACTGCTAGCTTTGAAAATATCAGACCTGAAACTGCTGTTTTCAGTCATGAACAGCTGCAAGTGTACTCATTTTAAGGGAGTTTCATCACTTGGGGATGTTGGTAGAAGGTTCAGCTGAAGGGAACAATCATTTGAGCCACCATAGTATTGATTTGAGAAAAAATTCCAGTTAGTTTATGGATATTGTAACTAGTTTCTAGCCTATATACAATCTAATCCACCAAAAATTTTGAAGAGTACAACCTACAACATCATTGAAGGACCCATTGGAACTCAAGGCTTTTGTTATGAAGCTCAAATAAGTATTTTGGATTCTTCATCATATAGGTGGAGCCAAGTGGTGCAACAAAAACAGTCATGAGTACGTAAGGCAACCCTTGGCCTGGTGGGATTTTATAAGCGTTTTCATGCATTGGGATGAAGGCATCACTCGTAATCAAATAGAAGAGGATCATCTTCAAAGTGAGTTGCATGCCTGTTCTAATCCTATATAGGATTGGAAAGGGACTTTTCGGGATCTCATTACATATTTTTAAAGGTTTGTGTTGTGGATCATGCACATTTCTTGGCCGAATTATTTTCTAAGTTGTAAGGATTGCATATGATTGTTGTGGGTAATGGAGTTGGGAGATGTTGTACTAGTTGGCCCAAGATGCTTCACTTGACAAACATGAGATCCAAATTCTATAGATGCTAACAAAACAAATAGCAATGTTCTAAAAATAGAAAGTTGTGATTTTTGTACTTATCTCCTCAATTTGAGGCACAATGAAAAAGTAAAAAAGCAAAAATGTGGTTTTTTCTAAAAGAAGGAAGTTTGAACTCTAGACTTCACTAAAATTGCTTGTCTTGAATATTAGACCCTCCAAAGTAATCACTTTGTGCTTAAAGGTGATCCTCATATATGATTCTACCTCAATGTGCTAGAGAAGATTTGCCTTAGCCTCAATCCTTCCTACCTATGCCTCGTAGCTACATTTTTTGAAATATCATCATCTAATATTTCAGGCACTTGTATGAAATTGTAGTGTACCCTCAATTTCAAACTTTTTGTCACACTCTTGTAGTTAGTACCCAAGAAGCAGGTAATTCATACCCCATGCAAGCATTATTGAATAACTGAAAAATAAAATTAAATATGAGAAAACTGTATTGACGGGTCATGCTGTCAATCAAGAGAATCATTCATATAGAACACATAGTTGATAAACTAAATTCCAAACCATACAAAGACTAGGAAAACAAGAGAAAATCTTTCATATAGATGTGTGTTCTGCAAATTCATAAGAGAATTCTAAATCTTTTTTTCTCTTCTAATTTCCATTTATTAATTAATACATCAAGGGTTCTTATATGCAATAAATAAACTGTCTAACAGAAAACCTAAAGCTTTTAAAAAAGAAAAAAATAAATTAGTTCGCAGTAAGACTAATTTAACCTGCTTATCTATTGCCAATGCATTCGTTTCTGGCATTGGAGAAAGTGCACCCCATGGCCCCCTACAAGAAGAAATATGCAAAATGAACAAGTATGAGCACAAAGAGTAGACATAGCAAATGGCTAAAAAGAACTTTTACATTGAAAACATATTCAAACATAATATATATTGGTCATTGAGCAGATACAAATTTCAAAGTCCCCATTTATACTTTGCAAATAAGATCAAAACAATTATCAATATTCCCACTACTATTGAAGTATTGATATTAAAAATCCATTTGTTAATGGTAAACATCAGAAAGTTTGTTCACATTTGCAAAC
This sequence comes from Sequoia sempervirens, assembly GCA_007258455.2. Lineage (NCBI taxonomy): Eukaryota > Viridiplantae > Streptophyta > Pinopsida > Cupressales > Cupressaceae > Sequoia > Sequoia sempervirens. The sequence goes on from VDFB02313803.1 coordinate 93,341, forward strand.
AAAATATCGACATTGTTTTGTGCCTCTCAATTCAACATGGTTAAGGTACATGTACAGTTGTTATATCAGAATCACAAAGACAATTACCATGACTGACAGATGCTATACACTTCATAACATAGTTACCAGTCTTGGACTCAGCAAATTGAAAAAACCATGAAATAAAGATATTTTTTAATGAATGAAAGGTTTTTCTTTTCACTCTTCCCTAAATCAATTTGGAAGAAAGAAAACCTAATCAATTACAAGCTACTTTGATCACTAGCTCTACATGGACTCCTGAATTTGCATCTCAAATGGGTCCAAAATGCTACCAAAACTACAGTAACATTAACCAAATTAGGGATTAATTTGGGAAACAAAAAGTATAATTGTAATGTAATTGCTTGGTATTTTAATTGCTTTTTAGTTTAAAGCCAAAAAAGGAAAATAACATTGTTTTTCTATCCAACATGATCAAAAAAATTGTCTTTCTTTTTAAAACTAGAGCGGGGGTTTGGGAGGAGCAACCCCTTGCAAGGTCTCACAGAATATAACAATAGAATCCTCGTCACCGTAATGAACCAAACCAATTTTTTTTATTTTTTTTTATAGCAATTACAATGCAACACGCACCCGTTAAGGTTAGCTCTATAACCAAAACGATGCGGAAGGTACCTCTAACAAGGGATGTGCACCAGGATCCCCAAGATGGGCAAGGTACTAACATATGGTCAGAGGATCTTGAACTGAAAGTAACTCTAACCAAGAATGCGCCCTAAAACCCGATGTGGGAAGAGGGGTGAGCATATGGTCAGAGGATCCCTATGAGCTAGCTGATCAAAATGTAACTCTAACCAAGAATGTGCCCTAAGACCCGATGTGGGAGGAGGGGCAAGCATATGGTCAGAGGATCCATGAATTTCATGAAAGCACAGCCGATCAGCAATTTGAAGTACAATACAATTTTTGAAAGTAAATAGGCGGCAAGCCAGCCTCTTCCACTTATTTAGCAGGAAGTACAAGTAATTAAGAAAGAAGTGAGAATGTTGACAGTACTACTGTTCAGCTTACAATGAGATAGAGTGCCTACCAAGAACACAAGATTAGAAGTATTTCAATGCTGCAATGATGTATATTATCTCTTCAATGCTCAATAAGACCTTCAACACTCAAAATCCTTTTAAATGGTAAACTTCCACCATCTGATATGACTGAAATGCATAAACCAGCAACACATAACTCAACTAAAATGCTTGTAACTCACACTAGACTCAACCAAAAGACACCAAACTAAATGCATTAGCTTCCTATGATGAGGGCGCCCAAGTTACATCATTGAAACCACCCGAAAGCTCTGATATTTTTTTGGCACGCATTCCAATACAGCCACGGAGAGGTACGGCCTACAAGGGGGGCGATTTCACTAGGAAAAATCAGAAACTTAACAATAAAATCTAGAAATTTGCACAAAGGGGCACCTCAAACAGCTAATCACTCCTAGCCACTACCCAGAACCATATCATTTTTGTTTTTTGATTTATGAGCAAAACTTATAATCAGCTACTCTAATCAGCAACTCCAAAACTTGACTAAAATGCAAGAAACTGAACTACAAGATGATAATAAACCCAACTAAAAATGCAAAAGACTCCATTACAAACTAACACCCAACTAGTTGCTATCTTTCAAGCAAGAAGATGAGCCAAGTGCTAGGAGGTATGCCTTCCTCGAAGCTTTGCCTGAACAATCCAGCAACATAACGATATGGTAGACAAAAGATGCTTGAAATGAAGAGCAGAGGCTTGCTTTTATAGACTTGAGAGGGATCTTCTCGAAGCTTCAAGAAGGGCGCCCAATTTTCAAATTTGAATTTGCTTTCTTTTCCCTCCAAAGATGGCGTCCCATTTTTCAAGGCAATATTTGACTTTAATTTAAAAATAACCTTTCCCCTCAAGTAGGCATCCCATTTCTCCAAGCATAATTTGACCTTTAGAAAATATTTAATCACCTCCTGATGAGGCGTCCAACCTTGAAGTCCCCCTTTTCAGAACAACTTTAAGTCATAAAGCTAGGCCAAGGGGTTAACATTATTTTAATTAAATTAACTTATTTCTCCAGAAAATGTATCAAAAGGCCAAAAAACACAAATACCAACTGAATTGGCTGAAGAAGAGAGCCAACTGCACTAAAGCCAACAGGACCACTGCCAAAAATGGAATTTACTAAAAATAGCAAATTCCCGAAGTTGCTCGGATCACCATGCATGTCATATCACTGTGAAGCTCTCTGAAAACCCAAAAAGAATCTGCAATCCAATCTCCAAACTTCAAGCAACAACCCCCTCAAAACAGGAAACCCTAATTTTAGCCCTCTGAGTAGCCTATGGGTCTCCGAAATAGGCCACAATGGTCACTGAACTGATCACTGTTGAGAAGGGGACATTACAGTTACCAAGGCCAAATTAAGGCATTTGAGGCCAATGAGATTTCCATGGTACATGCCATCTTGTTATTTCCACCCGCTAATCCTTTATTTAATTATTTGTAGCAGAAATGTTTCGATATCTTCAACTATAACTTCGACTCTAACTTCTGCTTTAAGATGGAAATCAATTTTGGATTTGCAAAATTGGAGTCTCTTTGGCTACTTAATACTCAAAACAAACCACTAAGGACTCAAGCATATGGCAAGAATTACCTTCATTAGAAATGTTTCAAGGGAAAAACATTTTTATACAATCTTATGCAAGCATTCTGTGAAGACAAAGCAGCTTAAGAAAGGGAAACATTTATTATCATTATAATTATTATATTAAGTAATCAAATATTATTTAGATAAATCATTGTGGCCTACAAAGGAACGATCAGTTATCTATACTCAAAGCAGCTTAAGAAACGGAAACACGTATTATCATTATAATTATTAAATTAAGTAATCAAATATTATTTAGATAAATCATTGTGGCCTACAAAGGAACAGTCAGTTATCTATACTTAATATCTAAAAGTTTTATGGCTATTTAGATAACCATCAATCATTTAGTAAGTATATGTTAGATTAACTCTTTTTTTCTATTTCATTATCTCTAATTACGTTTAGCATGTTAAACTAATTAGGTGAATGAATGCTAAAACTTATTCAAACCAAGCTGTTATACTATTTTCATTGTTCCAGCAAAGTAGAGATGAAAGGTTAATTGATCCATGCATATGCACAAATTCAAAGATAATAATTTTCATTTTTCATATTGAAGGTGCAAAATGAATAAAAACTCTTGGAAATGGGCAGAGATAAAATGTCAAGTCTGCCAACAATACATACTTACTTCTGTTGAGGATTCTTCAGCTCAAGTACAGGTTGCAAAGGACTTTTACCTATAATGAGAAGATAGAAAATAATATACATCAAGAAAATGGAACGGTAAACTAGTATTGCATAGAAGCATTAAACATTTGGATAACATGGTATGGGTCGTCCTGTCTATTCCTCAATGAAATGAAATAATAAACAATTACTATTTCCTTGATATTTTTTTACAGGAGAGGCTATGCTAACAGAATTTGAATGCAACAAAAAGTAAACGATATCATACACAAAGATGACACAAGATAGACCCAAGGAAACCCTTTCAGGAAAAATCCAGTAAACAGCACCACTCATTGTATTTACTATTAACCAATAATGATCATAAACAATGAGATTTCTCTTGGGCTAAATCATGTAGTCCAGCATGCACTCCCTTGCAAACCTGAAGATCTATATCTTGTTGTTCACACACAGCAAGTCTTGTTATTGTTATGATTTTAATGCCATGTGCTTGTATTTATAGACTAAGCTCATAAGAAACCACCTTATGCTTTTACAATCAAAGTTACCTGGACACGGATACAGCCATTTTTCAAGACCCCTAATATGGATACAGCAAGATATGGCATTCATAAAAAAAGCATGCCCATATATATAAAAAATCTAATAAAGAAAAATTAATTTAAATTAAAAAAAAAACAATTTCACAATTAATTTTTTAAATCTAAATATTAAATTTAATTAAAAAATTATAATAAAGAAAAATAAATATAAACTATTAAATAATAAATTATAATAAAAAATATATATATATATGAAAATCTTATATATATGTATATATGAAAGGACACGTGGCATACCAAATCCTGCAAGGAGTGAAGGTGGCAACATTAAGCCATCATTATCGATATCAAAATAATTAAATGTAAAGGCCCCAGTAAATGGCGAAGGCAGCTGAAAAGCCACGAAATATGGCACAAAAAACAAACTTACTTTTTTGGGTGTTACCCCCGTATTTGGTAACACTTACCTAATATATATATATATATATATATATATATATATATATATATATATATATATATATATATATATATATATATATATATATTAAAAAATTTGTATTATAAACCATAATAAAATATAATACATATTTAATGATTATAATTTTAAATATATAGATTGCATCTATATTTATTATGCCTATGTTAAATTATCTTTTAAATTTAATGTTACACCCTCCACGTATAATTTAAAAGCCATAGCTTCAAACCTCATGAATTGAAATACTAAAACAAACTTGTCACAACTGAATTGACTAACCTACATATAAACCATAAATTATTACACTCATATAAAATAAAATCAAAACATTTCTAATATCATATTAAATAATAAGCAGCGTTAAGAGAAGAAATACCCATGTGCATATTATTAATAACAATAAATGTTTGCTATTGTATTTTGTTTATGGTTCATGCATATTTATGATTGCATATTATTATTAAAAATAATAATAAACCTTTCTAATATCATATAAATATTGAACTACGTTACAAGAGAAATACTCACATATTATTAAAAATTACATATATTTTCCACTGAATTTTATTTATGATTAAACAATGAAAATAATTATGTGAATTTTGAAACAAAGAGCATAGTTATGTCACATCCTTATAAGGTTAAAAAATCCCAAAAAACGCCCAAGTAGGAAAAAACAAATAGGAAAACCCTACAAAAATCAAACAAGAACAAACACTCAGAAAATTCGTGCATAAAAACGCTCAAAAAATTCGTGCAATAAAAAATCTTCAGAAAAATGCCCACAACAGAACTGTTGTACAATTATTTCTGGTTAGGATTATATATAACAAAAAAGACTTAGCGTTTTTCCTACAAATTTAAGATTTAACTTCATATTTTTGAAAATTCGTGGTATTATTTTTAGAAAACAAATCCCTACGTATCCAGCACGGCTTAAAAATACATGGTTTTCTGAAGACACGAGGGTACGGTATCCATGTCATATTTGTCGTACCATATCCGTACCTGTACCAGGTATGCGTACCAGGGGGGTTGGGGTGGCATATTCTACAACTCTGTTTACAATTCAATGGGTACAAAACCATGGGCCCAAACGCCACCCATGACCATATTCTAGAAGTCTCCACATGTGCTACAAATGACCCTTCGAACCCCACATGACTCTTCATGTTCCACATGTGACTCCTTACATCTGACACAACTCATCATGCTCCATAGCTAGGGTAACACTAGAAATGGAGGGGTATAATAAATATCCAACATGAGGTACATACAAAGCATACAGCACAAGCCTAACATTCAACAACTTCTTGAATACTTTACCTAGGGGTCTTGCATACATGAATCAACAGCTAAGAACAACTATGCCCACAAATTTCCTACACCAAGAAAACTTACCAATTCTCACTAGCTTTGTTATGTATCTACTCAAAATTGCCATTGCATGGCCAATGTCTAGTCTAGTACATACCTTGGAAGCATGGCTTATGTCCTCAATATCCAAAAGACCCTATAATTTGAACTTCTTCTTAGACACCCATATGCAACCAACAAGTTTTCTTTAGGCAGGCAACTTATGATTTCCAGCCTCAAGAACCATTGAACTATTGAACCCATCACTTATGGTGCTTGCATCCAACTTGAATAGACTCACAAAACAGACTCCTCTCACCATATTGCAACTATCTTAGTCAAAGACTACCTGCACATTTGCATCACCCATCTTACTCACAAATACCACATTTTTTCCTAAACCTAGAATATGTAGAAGTCCATGAATGACTTGACTCTTCCAGTTTTAAACATCACTTTGACTTTACCATGGCCAATGAGCTTATGAGTCAAGTCATCACCCAAGAATACAACACCTCTATTATAACTTTAATATTTAGAAAACCACTCCTTGTGAGGAGTAATATGAAAAGAAGCTCCCAAATCAATCAACCATGCATCATGGTATGAATGTGCACTTGAAGATGCCAAGCAAACATCCCCAACTTCTTCAACGGAGGACCTTTTTTCCATGCAAGAGACATCATCAAATGCCTTGCCATTGTCAGCCTTCTTAAACCTTCATTGCTTTTTAAAATGTCCAAATCTACCACAATTCCAAAAAAAATTTCTAAAATCATCAAAGAGATTTAGGTTTACCTTCAATTTTTGGTTGTCTATATCCTAACTTCTTTCCTTCTTTCCTTCCTTGTGAGAGTAACCTCTCACAAATAGGGTGACCTATGTAACACCCTCCATGGATTTCAGCCTTATTTCTTCTAAGAGAAAGGTTGCAACTAGCTCCTCATGTTTATCTTGTTTGAGGTACTAGTAATGGCCATAACAAATTATCACACAAACCGAGCAAAGAACATAACAAAGTAATGTGTTTGTCTTCTTCATCCATCTTAACATCAACAGAAGTTATTAGGCTTACCATAATATTGAATCCATTCAAATGCTCTGTCACAAAGCTGCCCTCACTCATTCTATGAGAATAAAACTTCTATTAATTGGCTTATCATAATATTGAATGCATTTAGATGCTCTATGGAAAAGTCGTCATAACTCATTCTAAGAGAATACAACTTCTTCTAAAGTAACGCTCTGTTAATTAGAAATTTATCTTACACAAAAACCCTATTTTATCCCACAAATCCTTAATGGTGGCTTCTCCTAAGACATTCACCAACATTGAATCTAAAAGCAAAACCAAATTAAACTTCTTTCCTTCCCATCAATCTTTGTCCACTCTTTGTCGTCACACCCAAGGTTCATTATCCTAACACAACAATCCACTAATCTCTATCAAGACGATCTTTCATATTCTCAAAGTTTTGGCCATTAAACTTTTCAATCTTCACAAGACCAAAATGTCCTTACTCTCACTAATATTAGCTAAAGCCAGCATGTGATACCAAATGTAAGAAAATAATAATAATGCTTGAGAAACTATTATTATATCCTTGATAAACTTTTATAAAAGAAGCCATTTTAACATAATCTAATACGCAACAGGAGGTAAACAATGGCACACTCAAACATGACACAAGATTTTCCCTATTAAACCCTTTCTGAAAAAAGTCCAGCAAAACACCACCACTCACTATATTAACAACTAATGATCACACTACAAGATAACTTCTCCAATGTTAGTCCTTCAGTATCAGCATATACCCCCGGCAAACCTACAGATCTATATTTTCAATTTTGTTGTTCAAACACAGCACTTCTTATAATTGTTATGATTTTACAATACCAAGAGATTCTATCTATAAGCACAAAGCTCATTGGAAAGCACCAAGTGGTTTTCCAATACAATGGGTGCAAAAACACGGAACCAAATGCCAACCATGATCCTTCATATCCTGCAAGTCTCCTCATGTCCTACATATAACCCTTCATGCCCCACATGACTCTTCATGTTCCATGTGAATCCACAAACCCCACACATGAATCTTCATGTTTCATGTGTAACTTCCCACGCCCCACACAACTCTTCATATTCCATAGATAGGGTGCCACTAGGAATGATGGAATCTAAGACAGAATATAGTCTATGTTGACCAACAGAAATGAGGACATGGAAACCATCAGAAATGAATTTCCAAGAGAGCTATAATTTAATGCCAGCAGGATAATTGATGATTGTTTATAGGTAATAATGTGTCAATATGAATTATCTAATTAATGAATAAATAAGAAAATGCATCTCTTCTCAAAGGTACTTCAGAATTTGAATTTTTTTTATCTAGATAACTTCTCATGTTTCTCCTCAAAAAATTTTACTCTTCTCAAATCAATGGCACATGGAAGGGTGGAGTAGTGATTATGCCCTGGGTCTCAACAGTTTGAAAACATCTTTAACAATTAATCAGACATTTACTCAAATACCTGTAATGTACCCAGGCAATTTTGAGTGAAATGTTTTTCAATTTTGAGATTGCAATTGACCAGGCATTTCGTCAAACAGTTACCATGCTAACGTTCTTGGTTTGTTTCCAATTTGCAATTTATCATTTCATGGGCCTCCCACAATTTACATTGCTTAAACTAATTCTCTCTCCAATAATACACCAAAATGATATGCCTTTACCAAACATGATCAATTGACAAACTCTCTTTTATCTCCTAAATAAAACTCAAAAGTTTACCAATGGAGCTGGGTGGGCATTTTTTCAAATAGTTTTTATAATGTTGTTCTGAGTGAGTTTTCAATTGTGCCCATTGAAATGTCAAGGTAGAATGCAGTTCTTATGTTGAATGTGCTTAGAATGGTTTTTTCTCCAAACCCAACTTAATTAAATATATTCAACATACAACATATAGCAATATCGAGTGCTTTATGAAATACAATTTTAATGGTCTAACTCAAAATTTACATTGTTTGAAATATTCATCAAGAACAGTAATAATATTTGCTGACCTAGATTATCCTTGTCATCACAGAACCATATCATAGCATTGTCTTCCTTGTAAAAATATGTCCCCTACTTGTTGCGACCACATTCCAAACAGAAACGGTGGTTAGTAGAAAATAATCGATAGATTAAGGGGCCCAACATGTTTCATATTAAATAGCAAGCCATTGACTGGCTTGACCAGCAATGACCTCCAAGTCACATCCAGCAATCCCAATGAGGCACGGCACCAATCCTAGGAAAGTAGCGATTGGTATAAGGCTGCGGTTAGCACAAATATGAGAGTGGCGGAAATTTACTAGGGTGTCAGGTACCTCTCATAACCTCCAAAAATCTATGTGATGCTTTTCTTGAACAAACTTCCTTGTCTTTATCTCGACACAGGCAGACCAAAATTAGATGCCTCCCCTTTTGTCCTATATGCCACACAAGACTCCTCCTTGGGAAATATTGGGCTCAGGTAGTCAAGAATGAAGGTTACGACTTAATAGAGGTGTGACGGCTGGAAATTTAGAGCCACAATAAGAAAGAGAACACTTGGCTTCAAGAAATATCATTTAACAGTCATACCTCCTGTGTTGATCTTCCAGTTTTGCCATAACATTAAAACATATACATACATCTGCTATTGCATTATTTTACCCTGACCACAATAAACTTTGAAACTTGTCTCCCAAAGGAGACTTCCAAATTTCTTCTTTTTCTGCCTATAAATTCTAGTGTGAGAAACATGAATAATTTCTCTAACAGATTGGCTAGGGTAGATCCGTTACACCACCAAAACCAATCACCCTTAAGGTTTCCACTTTCCACCAAGGGTTAGAACTCCAAAAGCTCTCCAAGATCACAAAGTGAAATAATATCCAAGCATAATGCAAATGAGCTCACTTTTTCACTTTTTCACTTTTCTAGTCATCTCACAAGATGACCTTTTTATTTTCCCCATTTTTGATATTTTAATTTAACCCAAGAAAATAAAGTGATCTTTTTCTTTTATATTTCATAAATAATCACCAAGTCACTTTATAAACTCAACTAAATTAATTAAATAATATCATCCTTGAAATATATTGGAAATGGATAATATTAAATAATTAATTAAAATATTCCCTTAACCTCAACATTAGCCTACAAGAATAAAATAGGCTAATTAAGTCACTCCTACCTAGGCATCGGAAAGGGCCATTATAGTCCTCCCTTCCCAAAATTGCTTGTCCTCAACCAATTGCAAATTAGGATGCTAAAGAATCTACTCTCCTTCCCAAGTTGCACCCTCTACTAATAAATCCCTCCACCTAATCAAGTACTCCTTGACTACTTTGCTCCTCAACCTCCTCTCTTTGATATCCACAATCTCCTCTGGAACCAAAACCAATCTGCCCTTCGCATCCAACGGTGGAAGCTCCGATGAAGATGTAAGGTGTTGCCCTAGTGCCTTCTTGAGACACGACACAAGAAATACATTGTGTATTTGATTGCTCTTTGGCAACTCAAGCTCATACATCACTTCCCCCACTCTACGAGCAATACTATAAGGACCGTAGAAAAGAGGTTTAACCATCTCCACACCACTTTTCTTCAAGGAGGACTACCTGTAGGGCTATAGACGCAAGAAAACCAAATCCCCTACCTCAAAGCTTCTCTCAATCTTGTGCCTGTCTGCATACATTTTCTGTTGATTCTAGGCACTCTGTAAGTTGTCCTTGAGAGATCTAAGGATATTGTAATATCCTCTATTGGATAGAGGGATAATTTTTCAATATTTTCTCAGTTTGACATATTGACATTTTGTCAAATAGTTTGCATAGAACTGGACTAGTTTATATCAGATATATGGTGTTTTACAAAATGAGCATGATAACTTTAATAACCATTACATGCATCGCACCAATAAACTATATGAATTCAATCTTCCATTGCAGCAAAGGAATTACAACGATGCATTTTTGGGCAATACATATGCAGCAATATATATGTTCATGCAAATGACAATTCAATTATTCAAACAGCAAATAGTTATTGTTGTTCACTACAAGAATAATACAATGTTGAAGCAAAACAGTGTTCAATTCAACACATTTCCAGACTTGGAAGTGATGCTACAATTGACAAAATCCAGCATACAAGTAGGAAGCAGCAAGCAAGCAACAAGGACTTGATAGCTTCAAATAAACTCAATGCTTAGTAGACATCCAAGCAGCACCCGATGTCTTTGAATATTGTCCTTATCTTCAGCCTTTGTCTTATTTGAGGGACTCTGAAACTTATTTGAATACCCCACAATTCCCTACTTGGTGTAGCCTCAAGCTATAGCCAATCGATTAATATTCACTTGGCTGTTACAAGTACAGCTACTAATAATCTTCACCGATTTGTTGCAATATCCAAACATTCATTCACCATATAAATGCCTACTCATATAAATCAGCCAATCAAAAAGGAGATATAGATGGCGGCTAGAAATTAACTGGGACCCGATAGCTTCCTCAGGTTGTCACATCCATCCAAACTCCACCGCAGCTCCAATAACAGGGAAAGGAGTCTCCTTGAGACTCACGTCTACCCTTATCAGTCTGATGTTGTCCTCTAAGGCTATTCCAATGCTCATGTGGCTTACTATGAGCTGCGATATGAAAATAGACTTTGTTCGTGCCCTCTTAAAATATGAATATAACTTCTTAAGCTCGACTCCCATTCACTTCAAACTTAGCTTTGAATATTTAAATCAGATGTGGGCAAAGGTAGAAATAGATTAGTTGCCACCCACCATAAATTGAGAGTGAGTATGATATGATACCAAAATGGTATGAACAGCTTCAGCCGCATGGTTGAAAGATTCCAGAATTACAAATTAATATATTTTATTCAAAAAAACTTCAATGATAGGAATATATTGTCAAACGCCAATCTTGTCCGACTTCTATAAAACATAAAATCTGAAATTTGTCTTCAACCTAAACTCCCAGATATTCTGAAAGAAATCTTCAAATCCTGATATTCAAAATTTTGTCTTCGAAGAAGACCCACAAAATTCCCCAATCAACCTTTGAAGCCCAAACATGAATCTTGATGTGAATCTGCCTACGGAAGGAATTGGGTTTTTGTCCAATCCTTTGAATCTGAAGCTCGAGGGTTTTCGTCCTCAAGCCTCCTAAAAGCTGAGCTCTCCTGAAAACCAAACAAATAATAATAATCTTTGCATAATGAGAAATGAGCTCTTGCATCCTTTTTATAACACCTTTTTGGTTTTCTAGCCAAAACACCCTTTTATTGACATTCAAATACTTTATAATATCTTTTAAATATTCCTTGGCATCACTTTATTCACCTCCCTAATATAATTATTTAATATTAACTTCATAATTGCACTTTTTGTTAGGAAAAATTAAATAATTTAATTAATTAATTAATTAATTTAGCTCCTATAATGGTGGGATGGAAAACGGGGACATTACAGATATCCTGACTTTCTTGGATCCAATCCTTGGCTTTATGAGCCCTGTTATCCCCGAAGGCCAAGTCCAAGAATGATGGAGCATCATAACCATACAATGCTCGGAACAAAGTCATCCCGATCAATCATAACCATACAATGCAATGTTCACCCAAGTGCAACCACCTGATCCACGCTCTTTGTTGCCCTACTACATAGTTACATAGATATCCCTCGACCCATTTGTCCACAATCTTTGTGCCAGCTAGTCTAAATAGCTCCTGCCAAAAAGCATTAAGGAACCTATTATCCCTGTTACTGACTATGTTCTTCGGCAATCCATGGAGCCTAAACACCTCTGAAGAACAACTTGGCTATCTAAGGTGCCTTGAACTTTGTAGAAATGGCTTAGAAATGAGAAAACTTGGTCAACTAATCAACAACTACAAAAATGAAATCCTTGCAATATACCTTTAGTAGACCAATAATGAAATCCATAGATACACTTTCCCATTTCTACTCTAGAATGGGCAATGGTTGAAATAACTCAGCTGAAGAAGTATGCTCTGACTTGTTCTACTGACAAGTCACACACTCTCACGTGTCTCAAGACATCCTCCTTGAGGCCTTTCCAAGAGAACCTCTCTCTAACTTGTATGTAGGTCTTAAAGTACCCAAGATGTCCTACCAATGGTGTATCGTGGATGGCTCTCAAGATTTTCTCCTTAAGTTTTGACTCAGGAACCAAATAAATTCTTCCTTCGTGGCAAATGATGTCATCTACCACTATGTATTTGTCATCCTTTGTCTTCCCATCCAAGATCTCACATGCATTTGTGTTTTTGGAATACTCCACCAAGAGGTGAGCCTTCCAATCAGATGAGATTTTTGCTAGAGAACAAACAGCAGCTTTCTTGGAGAGAGCATCAGCAATTACATTCTTCTTCCCCTTGAAAAATTCTATGTCAAAATCATAAGCTTGTACCTTGTTGACCCCTTTTTGTTGTTGTTCATTTAAATCTTTCTACTCCAGAAAATACCTCAAACTATTATGGTCGGTCCTTACCACAAACTTCCCACCTACAAGATATTGTCTGAACTTCGCTAATGCATGCATTATGGCAAGCATCTCCTTTTTGTAGATGGAATAGAGCCTCTCATTATCCCTAAGTTTTTGGCTCTCATATGCAATGGGGTGCCTATTATGCATTAAGACTGCTCCAATGCCCTCCCCTGACACATCACACTCAAGAATGAAGGATTGAGTAAAATTCGGCATTGCCAATACGGGACAAGAGCTCATCACCTCCTTAAGCTTGTCAAATGTCTACTAAGCCTCATCCAACCATCTAAAAGCCCCTTTCTTGGGAGGGGAATTGGATGCCCACGAAGGAGAGCAGATACTAGGATCTCTTCGAGGTAAGCCACCCTCTTGGATGACTGCGGTCTGCCAATGAGGGCCGAGGGGGTCAGTACAACGGGTGTTTATTGACCACCCTCGGGCTGAGAAGAGAGGCGCTAAGGGCATCCTTGTGTGTGGTCCTCTCTTGCCTCGCCTATGAGGTTGATGAACAAGGGATGAAAACTTGGGGTGTTTTAATATCTATTTAGTTTACTCATAAATGTACAGATTGAATGCATGATTACATATGATTTTCATGACTTCATTATGTTTGGATTGATATCTTTCAAGTTAGTATTTTTCATGGAGTATGATGGTGTTTCATTAATGGGTATACTCAATGACCTTGGGAAGGTGGACGGGGCCACGGTGTAGTATGGGATACACCAAATCCCCTTTCCGATTGTCTAACAGCATACTTCATTCAAGTGTATTTGTAACTGATGGTACACCTTATAACTTGTATTTGTATCTAAGTGTATACTCACCGATTGTGTTTGTATTTAAGTGAATACTCTATGACTTGCGATTGTCTTTGAGTGTATACTCTATAACTTTGTATTGATATGACTTGTATTTTGAAATTTGAGATGTACTTGTACTCTATGACATATTTGTGACCCTGAATTCGGGGGTGTACTTCATGACAATGTATTCAAGTGTTGTATTTGTTGTGACTTGTATTCAAGTGTGTACTTTATGACTTACTTCACACACTCATGCTTATACTTCATATATTACTCACACATATACTTCATGCTTTACCTGTTTTATGGTGTCTTGCTTCATGGTATATATGGACATGCTTAGCATCTTACTTACTGATGTACTCTAATGCATGACTCTTCCATACTTTGCATTTGTGTGATTCATGCCTTATATGTATTTATTTCCGAGTGTATCTACGAGCATTCTTATATGTACAATCATTTCATTATGCTTCATGTTGTGTATTTATGTGTATGCTTGAGTGTCCTTAATTATCTTCTGAAATGTATGCCCCATGATTAATCTGAGTGTACTTGAACCCTCTATATATTCATATCTTAAGTAATTCCTCTATGTATGCTTGCTTCCAACCTTATGAGTATGTATGGATTGCATACCTTGTCTAAGTTTATGTGCCCTACGTATGTACTTCAAGTGTATTTCTTTTCCTAATTATAATTACATGATTTACACACCTTGTGTGAAATTTATTGCTCGATGCTTCTGTGTGTATTTGTCTTACATTGTGTATGTCTTACCCCATGTATTTCTAAGTGTATTACGTGCATTTGTATGCTTCATGTGTAATCTGTGATTTTTGCTCTATACATGTATTCATGTTGCTCCACGCTTGTATCTTGTATGCGTTTATGACTAATATATTCAACATGAATGCTTGTGGTTAACTCCCTAAAGTGTCTTTCATGATTAGTGTGTTTTCAGCATGTCTACTCCATTCTCATGCGTACTTGCAAAATTGACAAGCATACCTCATTCTCTATATATACAAGTGTACACTTCATACTTCATGCCTTATGTATTCAGGTCTGTATTCCATGTTGGTGGGTGCTCCATGCTTACTGCTTACGTGTATTCAAATATATGATGAGTGTGACTCATGTCTCACATGCTTGTTTTATACCTAATATGCTTACTGCATGTGTATAATTTTGTTATGTATGTTTCTTGAATGAATACTCTTGATTGGACATGTATACTTGTTTAAGTATGTTTGCATACCTTGAGTGTATTAACATACCTTACTAGTATGTATCATATTTTGCGAGTGATTATGTGTTTGCTATATATTTGATGTGCCTTCCCTATGACTATTTTGTGTATGATAAGTATATGATTGTATTCATGAGTGTACTCTATGTGTATTCATATGTATACGTCTTGCCTTGTATCCTCTCTTGAACAAAATCTCCTCCATGCTAAGATTGCTAGAAAGATCATGCATTCAACTCCAAGGTTCCTTCATGCAGTGGATAGTCTCAGTTGGCTCGATGTGATTTGCTGGTATTTCAAGGGGACTTACAAAATTGTTCAACAGCGGAGAAAGGAATTTGAATGCTCGAAAGGTTTGTCTACAAGCTCTTGTTTCCTAAACTAACCAGAAAATACTAAATTTAAATGAGTGCAGGGTTTAAAAAGTCTAAATTCTATCCTAAATGCGGGATATGGAGCTCAACTTCAGCAAACTTCAACCGGACTTCGCTTTGCCTCGCATCAAACAACTTCCGTGGAGTCGGTGCAATCTTCAAGGGAGGTAACTAAAGATATTCAAACCACCACTTGACATGAAGATACCATCACAACGACGCATACCATCATTCAAACTGTGATTGAAGTTATGTCCACAACGTTTCCAATTGACCACACAAGGCAAGCACACCGTCAGTGAACCCGCTAGTGGTATGGATAAGCGAAGCTTGCTTAGGTCAAACACCACATTCCATTACTATTATCTATTAGCATGAAATGAAATTTATTCTACTATAAACTACTACTCGAATCAAAAGGACGAATAAACCTTGCTAGCTACTCACAACAAAAAACGAGATCATCATCAATGAAAACTCTTTTTATTGAGAGAGTGTTCACAACAATTTCTTACAAAGTTTTCAAAGGAAAAAACTTTCCTTCTTCTTCAAACTATCCTACCAATCTATGCTACACTATCAATCTCTCTGCTATTCTATGATCCTAATCTAATCTAATCTCTAATGAATTACAAATGGGAGGGACAGGGTGGCAGGGGGGGAGGGGGTGCCCCTTTTATAGTTGGCCCAATCCAATGGACAGCTCAATTACAATGAAGGGCTCAGATTGAGCCACATAAGCCCTAACCCTAAAAACCGCTACCAAGAAGAGTGGAGTGATAAATGAGCAATTAATGTCCACCATCTTCTAGAAGATTCATGTTTGTAAATGCGTTCGCATTGTTCTTGTTCCTCTTCTTGACTGCAAACTAGATAAATCTGGCCAACACTGCCTCAACTTCTAGGACTGAGATGGCAAGTATGTTCAGCTGCTTGATGAGGATCTTCCTTTTTGTTGTCATTGTTGCAGAACATCAGCTGGGTCACTGCCGGAGAAGGACATCATTCCTCAGAAGAATTCATCCACTTTCAATCCATCCTGCTGTCATTCTTTAACTTCAAAGTGCTTGAGGATGATTTCTAACGCCTGGGCCTTCATTATTTCCCCATCTGATCTTGGAGGATTCTCTAGTCTTGGACTCGATCATTTCTTCTTTGCCACCTGCCTCCCTGAGTTGGGTGTATATTGGGTTTTTGAGGAGAAATTTCAACACTTAGCCATTTCTCCCCATGGAGGATCTTGAAACATGTAACTTTATCTCCCTAGCATTGTCATGAAGTATTTGGTCCATCACCTCGAGCCATCATGCCTTGGTCCCGATGTTCATCCTGCAAAACAAACAAAAGAAGAGCATCAAAATGCTTTATAGTATAAATTCATTCCACTTACCTAATCCCGGCGTTTTGATTTCCAAGGTTTGATTGATCTCTGGATTTGATAGTGTTCATTATTTTTCTCTAGCAAACCTTGCTTTCTTCATAATTTTCATCATGGGCGCATTTAGCATATGTGAGCTAGGGCACATATCATCCTGATATTTGAGTTTCACTTCATCTCCAAATTCTTCATGCCTTAGACAAATTTTACATCCTCTGCCTAGAAAATTTCATCCACCAGGCGCCCACTTAAAATCTCCACTTTAAACTCTTGAGCAAGGCACGGAGAGTTTCAAAATCGTCTCTATTGAAAATATCCAATACCCAAAAGAAAATTCCCCTCAAAAAATGCGAAATTTGTAATGTCCCCATTTTTGGCGAGCATCAGAGTTCGTAAGATTAGCCTATCATGCGACCCTCGTAGGCTGATAGTTTGGGTAGAGGGTCATTTTGGAGCTTGGCTCAGCTTCAGTTGGCAGTTCTTGATCAGTTGGCTTTCGTTCGGGCTCATTCGGACACTTTTTGCAGAAGTTGCTATTTTTAGCAGTTCTTGGCAGTCAGCGTGGGACCCCTGCTATTTTTAGCAGTATGGACTTATGACATTCAGAATCACTTCCGTTGTCGACAGCATCAGACGGCTCGAGCATCGGGTTAATAATGAGCGAGATATTAATATTTAATTGAATTAATTAAATATTAATTAATTGGGATTATAATATAAAGTTATAATATTTAATTATAACTTAAGTGATTCAGTGAAGGGGGTCGCCCATCATCAGGAAGGGGCCAATTTGTTAATTATATTTTATTATAAAATTGCATCTGAGACTATTGAATTATTAAAAGAATAAAAAGTCGAATTATTTAAAATCCCCTATTATTAAGGAATTCGCACTTTTGAGGAGAATATAGGCTTTGCCTTGGAAATTGAACCATTATGCATATTTGACTTATTGAAAACTGATCAAGTTTTGTCTGAGCACAGAACCTTAGGGTTTGAGTCTCGAAATTCATTGGGGAACGAGCCATCTCCATTGAAGCAGTTCAGAGGGTGTGAAATAACACCTGATTTATTGCCAGTTGTGAGATTTCTTCATCCAGAAGAAATTACAGAGCATACAGAGGTTATTTGCACTCAGGGTTTCAGTAGAAAATCATTACAGAGGAGTCTCTTACTTTGAGGCGTCATTTTGTTGACATCTGGAGGTTATTGGGAAGGCTGTACATTTCATTTAATGCTGCTGCTGCAGCCGTACCATCTGCTGACAGCCGTACATCTTCAAGCTTCCAGTGATTCAAATCTCAGAGTTTTGTCAGGGTTTTTCATTCAGAAGACATCTAGCAATTCAGGCGCACATATTCTTCATTTCCAGAGATTCCAAAAGAGGCCGTACATTTTAATTTATTGCTGTTGCTGTACTCAGCCATACAAATCTGTACCAGGGACGTACTTCATTAAAAAGAGGCGTACTTTGTCTTCAGTGCAAATCGCCTTCTTCTTTATCAGTCTGACTTCATCTTTGGTGGCGCCTATTCCATCTGGCATCAGTGGCAAACATTACCGAAGGGGAGAGTAGAGGTTTTCATCTCAGCTGTACAACTTCAGAAGATCAATCATTGCTGCGATTTCCAGGTTTTTTCTATTGAAAGATCTTTGCCTTTTTGCTTGCATGTAAACGAATCTTCATTGTAACTCTTCCAGAAGATTTAATATTAGTCAGGCATCTATTTTCGCAATAGAATCTATCATTCCCAGAGTTATATTATTTTATGTGAATTTATTACCTATTTTATGCAAAATCGCAATTTACATTTATTGCTCAAAAACACCAAAAAAATCAAAACTTCAGAAAAACACAAAAAAACCATTAGATTGAGAAACGGTGGAAACTAGGGTTTCTACAGAATTCATGTGTATAAGGCGAAGGGGTACATTTAATTTTTCTTTACCCTTGACAAATATTTATTTCTAAGGTTTATTTATCTCTCCAACCTTGGGCGCATTTACCTAAGCCAACTTTCATTCCCAACACCTTAAGACAATTTTAGTTTTTTTTTCAACTTCTTTATCTTGAGTGCATTTGGCAAGGTCAACCTCCATTTTGTGACACTTAGAAATATTTTCAAGCCCATATCTTGTCAAGGGTGCATTCAAGGGTCTGTGGTTTCATTTTCCATGCCTTAGAAAACTTCCCCATCATCTTGTCAT
The DNA here is from genome assembly GCA_007258455.2 of Sequoia sempervirens. NCBI lineage: Eukaryota > Viridiplantae > Streptophyta > Pinopsida > Cupressales > Cupressaceae > Sequoia > Sequoia sempervirens. The sequence continues at coordinate 112,602 of VDFB02313803.1, forward strand.
CTTGGCGCATTTGGAGGTATGGACTTCCATTTTAAATGACTTAGGGAAATTTTCAACTCACCCTCTCCAAGTTTGGGAGCATTTACCTAGGTGAGCCTTCAAGTTTTCCATCAATCTCAAGTTACTAGGGTGCATCCAAGGGTCCCTACTTTCATCTCCTTACACTTAGAAAAAATTTTAAGCCACCTATCTCTTCAAGGGCGGATTTAGCAGGGGCTACGTCAAGTTTCTTACACTTAGACAAATTCATCACCTTCTTCTCCACTCTGGGCGCATTTGGGGTGGTCCTCTCTCATTTTCCAAGACTTAGAAAAAATTTTAGGCCTCTCTTCCAAGTTAAGGCGCATTTGCCTCGTTGTGCTTTTAATTTTAATGCCTTAGAAACATTTCTCACTCCTTCTCAAAGTCAAGGCGCATATGAGGGGTCTCACCTCCAATTTCATACACTTAAAATATTTCCCATGCCATCTCCTCTCAAGGGCGCATTTGGAGGTAGCTGCTTCCAATTTGCTAGACTTAGACATTTTTCAATCAACCTCAAGTAGCTAAGGCACATTTAGCATGGTGTACTTCAAGTTTCTCTGACTTAGGCAAGATTTCCACCTTTCAGCTTGCTCTTGGGTGCACCAGAGGGATCAAGCTTTCAATTTCAAACACTTAGTCAATTTTCCACTCATCTCCTCAAGGTTAGGCGCATTTTGATGGGGGGGCTTCCAATTTTCATGGCTTAGAAGAATTTCCATGCCCCTTCACAAGCTTGGGCGCATCTAGGAGGCCAAGCTTCCATTTTGATTGCTTTAGCAAAATTTTGTGTCACACTTCTCCCTTGGGCGCATTTAGGTAGGCCTACAAGAATTCTCAAATGCCTTAGTTAATTTTTCTCACCACCACCCTTGCTTGGGCGCATTTCAAGGGTGGAGGAGGAAATTTTTCATACTTAGAAACTTTTTCTTCATCCCCTTGTGAAGTGGGCGCATTTCAAGGGGTGAGGGGGAATTTCGTGCCTTAGACATGTTTTCCCAGCTCCTCCAGCTTCTTTGGGCGCATTTTCAGAGGTCTGCAGGAAATTTTTATAACTTACAAATATTTTGCCAAGCTAGCCTCTAACATGGGCACATTTGACAGGGGGAGGAGAAATTTCTTTAGACTTAGAAATTTTCATGCTTCCTCACTTGCCTTGCACTCTCTGGTTTACTATTTTTAGTAAATCCAATTATTTTGTACTTCTGCAACTTGGATTGACTTGAAATCCGTGCCATTGGATCCTTGTTACCTTGACTGCCTGTTCACACTAGCTCCTTGTGTTGACCTGCTATTTATAGCCTGTTTCTGGAGATGACTTGCTATTTATAGTAACTGCTTGATTTCAAAACTTCTGCAACTCCGTTTAACTTGAAATCTGACTGACGTGATCCTCATGGGTTGACTGGCTTGTTCGCACTGGTGTCTCGCGCTGACTTGCTATTTATAGCTATTTCAGAAGTGACTTACTATAAATAGTAAGTTCTCAGATTGCCTTCAAATTTTATCAGTGGATTCCTTGAAAGATACCGATCGCAATGGGATACATCAGTTTTCGGAGATTCTGGCGTTTAACCCTTCATTTTGGGTCCTGAAGCTGGAAACCCTAATCTAACTTGCATGTTGCTCAAAAGATCTTTGTTTGACCCCGTTTTTGTTGCATGTCGCTTTGTTCATGATGCTTAAGTGTTGGGCAGTTTCCAGAGTGATCCTGCTAAAAATAGTAAGTGTCTGAAAAACGGACCAACCACTTTCCGGATGAGTTTGCATGTTACACCACCCGAGAGATCTCAAAAAACCCAGTAAACTGGCTTGCATGCGGCCACTAGCTAGAAATAGTAAGTCCCTGAAAAGTGATCAACTCTGCTTGCATGTTGCCTCATTGCGTAGCTCTTGAAAAACCCATGAAGAATATGCTGACATGCACTAAAAAATCTTGCATGCAAACCCTAAAAATAGCCTCTGAAGCCTGAATCACGAAAAAGTCACCATCTCGGTTTGCATGTTATACCGTCGCGAAGGTCTCGGAAAACCCACAAATATTCTCCAAACATGCGTCGGAAAACTCTGCATGCAAACCCTAAAATTGGCTCTTGAAGGCAGCATTGCTGAGAGTGATTATCCTAGCTTGCATGTTGTGTCATTGCATAGGACTCGGAAAACCTAGAAATAATATCCAGATATGCATCGAGAAATCATACATGCAAACCCTAAAATTGGCTCCTGAAGCCCTAGACTACTAAAAATAGTAAGTTGTATGTTTCAGCTCAAAATTTGAGGGCAAGTAGCTAAACGAGTTTTGGACATAGTGTCAAGCTCAAACTTCAATTTTGCTTGCTCGAACCAACTTCAAACTGACATGAAGAAAGCAAACCCTAATTTCTCAGACTTAACCAAAATTTCAATTCAGACGAGCACATCCCCGGAAAGACAGACAGAACAAGAGAGAGACAACAGGAAAACCAACTAAAATCAAGCCAAAAGACCCAAACGAAGCAAAAATTAGGGGGGTCCCCATTTGCAATGGGGCAATGTGTGAAAAGGTCACAACAGGACCATATTATAATTTAATAACAAAAGCAAAAATAAAATCCATAAACAGAAGAAGCCACCAACTCAGCAATGGCTGGTGGCACGTCCCTTGACCAAGTCGTATATGACTCTTGCTGAACTATAAAGGAAAAGCCACGCCTCTCATAAGGAATAATTAGACAAGATTAATCATTGGGCAAGTAATTGAATGAGGGATGGGTGCGTTGGAGTCAAATAGGGATATAATCATCATTTCAAAGCATAAGCCAAGATCACGATGAATGAAGAGTCGGGTCATTGAAAGAGACAGAGTAGATTAAGCTATTACTAAGCTATCTTGATGGGAGAGCCACATGAATTAAATGAAGGCTAATATGAACCACAGAGGATATCGTTGTCTCTTTGAGATTATACTTACCTTAATGAGTTGGTGGTCGTAATTATTATAAGACATCGATGGAGGATGGTTATCGGCACCCTTGAGCGAATTCATACCATAGCGATAAGTCATTAATTGAGGGTGATCATAATATATAATTGAGAAACATAGAAGTTACAAGATATTCCAAAAGACACGAACAAGCAAGAGGAATACTTAGGCAAGTGTGGGTTACCTCACATATTATATGTGTTCATTATCAAATTTAGAGGTCATCGGGCATATTATTCACCGCCTGTTACGAAGCCGTGAGCTTAAGAAGATTGGCATATCTTGTGGTAACATGCTCAGGGAAAGAATATACAGTAATATAAAGAGATATGCTATAAGACCCGATAGCCAAGGAATTGCAACTAAAAGAGCAACGTTTGATTGTGAGACATGCAGCATTGAGTGTCAAGGACGGGACAGTGTGCAGGAACCAAAGGGTAATCTACAGCAAAGGGTAATGAGAGAGACTACAATTGGAAGATCAATAAGTAGTGGAGGTGTTAAATAATAACATCAATTTCGGACAGCGATATTCAAAACAAAGACCACTTGGAGATTGTCATCAAGCAATTACCTTTAACAAGTATAATCATATCAAGGGGCATCAATTAGTAAGGAAAGTGTGATTATATTTCAAGGTTGCCTGAAGTAAGGTAAGTAATATTCTACAAAGATGAAATATGTACACCACCATCAAGTAAGGATAATGGTTGTATATTTATGTACACATCGATATAGATAAATTGGATATGAATAATATGACATTAATAATATATATATATATATATGAATAATGATATAAGGAAGAATATGCACTATTTACATAATGTTATCGAAATAGAATATACATAGGTGTATATATATGGATTGTGCCAATAATGATAATTGCAGCAATTTTTGAGTCTTCAGGTGATAATATCTCTAGTATGATAAATGGTTTTCTCTTTGAGATTTGATAGACGTTTAATAGCTACCCTATGTACATACGAAATTATGCCATCTTTGATCTTATTAGATATTATCACTAAACTGATTGATCTTTAACGTTTCTAATGCCCCCTTGCGGAACACTTTGAGTCCAAGTTTCAGGTCGGAGTGCTCTCACTAAAAAGGGGTCATTACAGTCAGGTGTGCACCTAACTATGAAAACCCTCTGACAAACCTCTTGTAGTAGCTACATAATCCAAAGAACCTTCAGAGCTCTGTCAGTGTCCTCGATGGTGGCCAATCAACAATCGCCTTAATCTTCTCTTGGTGGACTTGAACCCCCTTAGCACTAATCACATGACTGAAGTAGAGAATCTCAGTCATCCCAAACTGACACTTAGATGCCTTAGCATACAATAACTGAGTCTCCATGATACTCAACACCTCATCAAGGTGCCTCAAGTGCTCCCAAGTCCTGTTGTAGATGAGTACATCATCGAAGAATATTAATAAGAACTTCCTTGGTTGTTTATTAAATATGTGGTTCATACAGGACAGAAAGGTGACTAGTGCATTAGTTAGTCCAAAGGGCATAACCGAAAACTCATAGTGCCCATAATGGCATCTGAATGCAGTCTTGTGGATGTCTTGCTCTCTCACCCTAATCTAATGATACCCTGAGTGAAGATCAATCTTCGATAAGTATACCGCTCCATTGAACTCATCCAACAACTCATCAATTTGAAGAATAGGGTATCTATTCTTTATAGCTTTCTTGTGAAGAGCATGGTAGTCTATGCACATCCTCATGGCTCCATCCTTCTTCACCAAGACAACAAAAGAAGCAAAGGGACTCGATTTGGGCCTGATGTGTCCCATATCAAGTAGCTCCTTAATGGCTTTTTCGATCTCCTCCTTGAACTTCTTTGGATGCCTATAAGGAGTGGTGATAACTGGTTTGGACCCCTCCTCCAATTCAATAACATGCTCAAATCCTCTATCTAAAGGTCTACCTAGAGGAATCTCACCAAACATTGAATTGTGCTTGTCCAAGGCTAGTTGAATGTTTGTGTGATAGGGAATATTGTCCTCAGTAGATGTCTTAGATGATATTAAACACTCTGTTGTCCAGGCTATATCACCATGCCTTAAAATGCTTTCCATCCGTTTGGCTGACACGATCTTGCGAACACCATTAGACATGCCCCTCAACACAACCTTCCTACCATCTGCTCTGAATTTTAGCTCCATAGTTTGAAAATTCTATGAGTGCTTCCCTAGGGAATGGTGCCACTGTATTCCCAAGATAACATTAGTATCTCCTAAGTCTACAATGTAAAAATCATTCGTAACAGTGTAATTCCCCAATTTGATACTAAGTTGTGGGACCCGTTGGGTTTAAGTCATATTAAACCCATCTACCACCATCACACTAAAATTTGAATCCCTCAAATTCCTATATCAGAATACCCCTCTTTGCCACCAAGGCAAAGTCAATGAAGTTATGGATTGCCCCACTATCCACTAAGACTGTCACACGTTGCCCTGGCAACACTCCACGAACCCTCAAAGAATTGAATCTAGGGCTACCTGAGAGAGTAGCAATAGTTCCACCCTTAACTTGTATAGGCAGTGGTGCTCCCTCATCTGTACACTCATTGTTTGAATCACTATGTTCGCAGCCCTAGACTTCTTCTCCCTTTCCTTCCTCTTCGTCATCAGAGACAACCTCTATATAATGCACCTTTCCTTTCCCTAAACATCTATGTCCAAGTTCCCAAGGCTCCTTGCAACTAAAACACAACTTCTTCCTTCAAAGTTCATTACGAACATCATCATCCATGCAAGGCCTTTTTGTCTCTTCCCTTTGAAAAGGCTTCTTAAAATGTTTCTTAGGCTGAAAGGGTTTAGGCTGGAATTTGTTCTTTGGGGCTGCACTCTCCATGTTCCGAACCCTTTTTATGGCATCCTGTAGGGTGTTTGGGTCAAATGCCTTGATCCATCCCCATAGAGGTTCTACCAAACCTTCCATGAACAACACTATCAATCTATGTTTAGACACATCTATAACCATCACAAACAACTTCTGAAACTCTGAGATATATGCCTCAACAGATCCCACCTATTTCAATTGTGCCAACTCCCTGAAATGCAACTCAAGATCTCTCCTGTCAAATCTGTTCATTAACCTCTGAGTGAAATCTGCATAGGAAGTTATGCTATCGTGACCCAAGGTCACTAGCCCAAGATACCACCACTCATGAGCCTCTCTATCTAGATGAAGGGTTACATATTTAATTGCTTCCCTTTCCGTCATAGGATTCAGCTAGAAGTATGTGTCCAACTTCTAAACCCATGCTCTCGCAGTACACTTGTTTGATCCATCATAGCTAGGAATAGCTAGCTTGCCCACTTTGCACTGTAAATCCTTGTTGTTTCCTTGGCCTCTCTCTCCTCCCGATTTGTTCATGTACTTGATGCCACAAAATTCTGCCAAGGACATTGAGGCATGAAATCCTTCACCAAGGGATTGGCATTCCTACAAATAATCAGCGCATCCTTCACCACCTCCTTGCTGTCCCACTGGTTCTCTGTGTTGATCCTCCAAAAATTCAGGCATTAGGGGCTTAGGAGTGGTTCTACTTGTTGTCCTAGGTGTGTGTACAGGTTCATTAATATTGCAACCTTCACCCTGGTTGCCATTGTTGTTTCCATTATTTTCATTCTCACCCTGAGTATCTTTGTTATTGGTGTTCATGGTCTACATCATCTGAGTTAATGTTTGGACTAGTTGTTGTTGTCCCCTTGCTAAATCATTTAGAGCAGCCAATATACTGGCATTTATTTGTTTTGATCTGTCCTATCTATCCGCCATGATTTCCTCTTCCGAATCAGAATAAGCTACACCTCTGGTTCTCCTGTAAGTGATATAATCCCTATCTTCCGGATTCACTAAAATACATACAACCTGCTAAAAATTTCAGTTGTCCAAAAAATTTTGCTATTAAATCCATGCACTAAATCCCACTAGCTGGCAAGATCTCCAGCTCTAATACCACTGTAATGTCCCCAGACAATTTTGAGTGCAAATTTTTTCAATTTGGAGATTGCAATTGACCAAGCATTTCGTCAAACAGTTACCATGTTGAGGTTCTTGGTTTGTTTCCAATTTGTAATTTATCATTTCATGGGCCTCCCACAATTTCCATTGCTTAAACTAATTCTCTCTCCAATAATATACCAAATGGATATGCTTTTACCAAACATGATCAATTGACAAACTCTCTTTTATTTCCTCATTAATGTTGGTTGAATATTTTGTAAACTTAGGAGGTTTAGCAAAATGGTGATTTCAACACAGTGTGTGAGTTAAACTCTCCTATTTAAGGGAAGGCTCCCCCTATCTAAATAACTAAAAACAAATATGGGTGGAACGATAATCTTTCTTCTTGTTTCAGAAGAGATTAAACTCTTTTCTCTTTGCAGAAAAGTAACATGAACTTTTTAAATAAGCTATAACAGCAGCTTGCAAATAAAATCAGTAGAAAGGAAATGAAGTTTCCTGAAAGCTCAAAGACTTCCGTCACTTCCTTCGGGACGGGAAAACAACCTCAAGTACAAAGTCTTGAAAATTAGTAATCCTATCTACCCTTTTAAAAGATAATTCTAATGATAATATACAGCATATGACAGCACAAAGTCTGCAAATATGATGTATCTATTAACTACTACAAATTGGAATCGTCACGAGCACAAAGACTTGTAATTCTTCTTTTACTTCTAAACTATAAATTCAATCTTCAACATTTACAGCACAAAGTCTGAAAATATTTTAATTGAAGCTCTCCCTAGCAATCTTTCTCAATTTTCAAATGATCACAAAGCAATGCCCCAAAATGACATAAGAACACAATGGACACAAAGTGAGAATTCAACACAAAGTCTGAAATCTACAACTCTTTGATATTATTTGAAAATGAACAACTTGTAATTATAAAGCTCAAAGTCTTTATGAGTACAAAATTCTGCAAAGTTTTCTTGCTTGCCAAAAAGATACGTTTACAAAGGACCCTCTTAAGTATTTATAGGAGAGAGGTCATGAGAAAAAGGTGGGAGGATCCCAACTAACTTGAGAAATTCTCTCAACCACCAACTACTTGTATGTAAAAACCCCTGTTCTCACCGTTTCTGAAGATTGCTTGGTTTTTTGTGTATTTTGATTTTTTTTGTGTTTTTGGCAATAAAGGTAAAATGCGATTTTTGAAAGAAATGATATAAAATCTCTAACAAATACAATAAAGACCAATCTAACATAGACTCGGAAAATGATAGCTATTGATTGTATTATTTTTCCACAGCCATTACAATAATAGATCTCTAACATGCAGACAAAGATAAGACAAAAATGTCAATTCAAAAACCTGATTTGCAGCCGCCTGGAGAAGCTGAAGAATGCTACGATTTGCCTTGACATGTAATTTTCCCGCTGCGAGATGAAAGAGAATCAATAAGAAACCCTAGCCGCCCCTGTATTCATCAATATTCAGCCAAGGAGAGAAGCGCTTGGCCCTTGAGAGAAAACACGCCTTTTTGCAGCCTCTGTGACTTGTACGGCCCAACAACCAGCAAACAATAAAAAGTACGGCCTTTATTTGATGTGTCCAAATCTCAGGAAATAGGCGCCAAAAATAAAGAATCTCTTCCGGATGAATTCCAAACTAAAAACCCTGAATGATGCAATCTCTAATGAAGTTTTGTGATAACCTCTGAATGAAGCTACCTCTCTGAAAGCAATAAATCAGCTAGTATTTCACAGCCTCTGAACTACAGACACTTAAGATGGCACATTCTCCAATGCACGATGAAAACTGGAACCCTTGGCTCTGTTCTCAGAAGAAGCACTTGGCAAAAATTCGATTTCAAACATAATGAGCTCTTTTCCCAATGAAACCCTTATATCTTTCAAAAAGTCGACTTTTCACAAAAAGGATCATTTAAATAAAGTTCGAACTTTTCTTTTAATTTTTCAATAGTCTCGAACGCACTTTTAATTATAAATTATAATTGAAAAGTGGCCCCTCTTCAATGTTGGTCGACCCCTTTAAGAAATCACTTAAGTTATAATATTAAATAATATTATAACTTTATAATATAAGCTTCAAATAATTAATATTTAATTTGACAATTAAAATATTAATATCTTCCTCAAAATACGTCCGATTAACGAACCGTCTGAAGCTTGGAGAATAAGTGATTGAATTTGCACACGACCAGACCATACTGCTAAAAATAGCAGGGGTGCTCCGCTGAGTGACTTAACTTACTAAAAATAGCAAGTCAAGCAAATGATGTCCGAACGACCCCGAACGAAAGCCAAACTGTAGATTCTCGACAACCGGCCAAGCTAAGCTCCAACAAGACCCTCTATCCATCCTATCACTCATTTATGGGTCGTATAACAGGCTATAAGTTTTAAGATATGTCAATCGGAAGGCGACATTACAGTCTGCCCCTCCTGAAATTGCTTGTCCTCAAGCAATCTCAACTCCGGATGCTACAAAATATCCTCGCTCTCCCACGTAGTATCCTCCACTGGTAAATCTCTCCATTTCACCAAATATTCCCTGATAGTCCTCCTACGCAACTCTCTCTCTGTACTCCAGGATAGACTCAGGTATTAAGATCAACTTTCCCTCATCATCTAAGGGAGGCAAAACTGTTGAAGGTACCACACGGTGTCCCAACGCCTTCTGAGACGTATTACATGAAAAACATTAGACCCATTTATCCGCTTCAAATCCCAGCTCATAAGCCACCTCTCCAACACGCCTTTAATCAATAATACCGTGGCCAAGCCCGAACCACTCTTCCTAAGAGTAGACTGACAGTAGGGCTGCAGCATGAGATATACCATGTCTCCCACCTCAAAAGACCTCTTTGTCCTCTTCTGATCTGCGTACTGCTTCTGCTGATTCTGTGCCTTAGCAATATTCTCCTTGAGAGTCCTCATAGTGTCCTGACTCTCCTGCAATAAATCTCCAGCACTCAGCACTCTACTGTCACTCAGTAGCAAATCCAAAAAACTAGGCGCCTCATAACCGTACAACGCCATGAAGGGGGACATCTGAATGGTCATGTGAAAGGTAGTATTGTAGCAATACTCGCACAAATAAATCCACTTGACCCACACCTTTTGCTGCCCTGCAATGTAATTCCTGAGGTAGCCTTCCACCCATTTGTTCACTATTTCCGTCTGACCATTGGTCTGTGGGTGGTAACTGGTGCTCGGTGTAAGCTCGGTCCCACAAAGTCCATGTAAGTGATCAGAACCACCATCCCTATCGCTAACCACGCCCGGTGCGCAACCCATGTAATCTGAAAACCTCACGGAAGAAGACCTCTGCTACCTGTATAGCTGTGTAAGTGGTGGTGATCAAAAAGAAGTGGGCATACTTCGTCAGCCGATCCACAACTACATATATACAATCCCGTCCCTGGGCTTTGGGCAAGCCCATAATAAAATCCATCGACAGGCATTCCCACTTCCTATCAGGAATCGGAAGTGGCTGCAACAATCCTGCCGGATACGTGTTCTCCTGCTTGTTCTGCCGACAAACAGGGCACTCACGCACATACTGAAGAACATCTGCCTTAAGCCCCTTCCATGTAAACCTTTCCCGAATCTGTCTGTATGTTTTAAAATACCCGGGATGTCCTGTTGTGGGTACATCATGAAAGGCTCGCATAATGGTGTTCTTCATCTCAGATCCTGGGATCAAGAAAATCCTGTTCTTCTAAATGATCAAGTCATTCACAAGTGTGTACCTGGTGTCTACCATCGATCCCTCAACAATACCCGATGCCCAAGTGTCCTTGGCATATTCTGCCACAATCAAATGCTTCCAATCCTTTGTAATGTGAACCATAGAGCTCAGATAAGGCTCATGAGAGAGCTGCCACCACTATGACTGGTACCTTTTGATGTAGGTGGAGTATCAAAGTCATACCAACTTACTCACCACTGGCCGGCCCATCGCTTAAGTCTTGCTGCCCCAGAAATGTCTCAACCACAGGGCTTATCTTTAATGCAAACTCATCGCCTACCTAGATATTATTGCCCACCCACAAGGTATGCATTATACAAGATCTCCTTATCATAAATACCGTAAAGCCTCGACCTCTAAGCTCTCTCTGGACCTCTAAGCTTCCCGCTCTCATAAACGGTCGGGTGCTTGTCCTGCATAAGCACTACTCCAATGCCCTCACCAAAAGCATCACATTGAAGCTCAAAAGGCTTCGTAAAATCTGGCAGTGCCAACACTAGACACGTAGTCATCAGCTCCTTGAACCTCACAAAACACTCCTGTGCCTCAGGAGTCCAACAGAATGCACTTTTTTTCAACAAATCCGTCATAGGTGTTGCATGGCGTGAATACCCATTCACAAATCTGCGATAAAAACCACACAAGCCATGAAATCCTTGCAACTGTGTAAGGTTCGCCGGAGTAGGCCAATCTATGATAGCACAGATCTTCTCAAGATCCATCCACACTCCCTCTGCACTGATGATATGGCCTAAGTAGAGCAACTCAGTCATTCCCAAATCACACTTGGACTCCTTGGCGTACAAGGACTCCCTCTCCAAAATACTGAGCACTGTATCCAGATGAGCCAAATGCTCCCGCAAGTCCCCGCCAGAATCGGTCATCGAAGCAAGTACATATCTCCTCAGTAGTGAGTGGAAGACCCTGTTCATGGTGGACTGAAATGTCGCTAGCGCGTTGGTTAGCCCAAATGGCATCACCACAAACTCGAAGTGTCCACAATGACAACGGAATGTTGTCTTCTCAACATCCTGCTCACGAACTCTGATCTGGTGATATCCTGATCTCAGGTCTATCTTCGTGAAATAACATGCACCATGGAGCTCATCAATAAGCTCATCTATACGAGGTATGGGGTACCTGTTTTTGATGGTCCTCTTATTCAGGACTCTGTAATCTATGCACATGCGAAGGGTACCATCCTTCTTCTTCACTAGGACAACTGAAGAAGCGAATGGTGATTTACTTGGTCGAATGTGACCCATAGCAGCAGCTCCTTGATAGTCTTCTTAATCTCATCCTTAAGCCGCTTAGGATGCCTGTAAGGAGTAATCATGACGGGCTTAGCGCCCTCCTCAAGCTCTATATGTGCTCAATACCCCTGTCTGGAGGTCTCCCTGGTGGAATATCACTGAAAACCTTCTCATGCTTGACTCTCAACTGCTGAATGTCAGGATGATACTCGGTCTTATGCTGTCCCTCCTGTATAGGTGTCAATGTGCACTCGGCAACCCACTCTACCATGTCATGTCGCATGAGTCTCTCCATCCGTCGGAAGGAAATAGTCCTGACATTACTGTCCCAAATGGCCTTCAGGATATGTGTCTTCCCATCCACATCAAACCGAATCTCCATGTCTTTGAGACGAAGAGTGACTTCCTCAAGGGAATGAAGCCACTTCATGCCCAAGACTAAATCAATATCACCCATGTTCACCACGTAGTAATCAGCCTTGAATTCATAGTTATTCAAGCGCAAGGGGAGATCCTTAATCACACGATCACACCTAAGAGTGTAACCATCGGCCACCTTAACCCTAATGCCTTCGAACTCCTCAGTTATGAGTCCGCGCTTCTCCACAAATCTAGCATCAATAAAATTGTGGGTGGCTCCTGTGTCAAGAAGGGTGATGACCCTTTGTCCTGCCAAAACTCCACGAAGTCTAAATGAACCCTCCTGCTGAATGCTAGACAATCGTGCCTCCTGAATCTGGAGCTCTGACTCTGCCTCTGCCTTAGGCTCTGAAGCCTCTGATTCTGACTCCTCAGAACTCTCCTGCTGTTCGAAACTCTCAGATTCCGAATCCTCGTAATAAGCCCACATTACTCGATTGGCCTTGCCCTTAGGCCGCAAAGGACAATCATGGTTAGCATCGTAGGGACCTTTGCAATAGAAGCAAACCTTCTTCCTGCGCAAATCATTAAGAGCCTCACAATCCAAGGGTGCTGCTGATTTTCCCTTTGAGTCACTCTTAAAATTAGATTTCTCTCTATTTCTATTGAATCCCTTATTGTCCCTCAATGAAGAAGTGTTTTTAGAGTTGAATTTGCTGGATGGTGCTGCAAACTCCATACTGCGTGCCTTCTTCATAGCTTCCTGTAACGAAGAAGGATCAAATGCTTTGATCCAACCTCTCAATGGTTCCAGCAGTCCCTCCATGAAAAGCACTACAAGACGCCTCTTTGATATATTAGGAACCATAACTGACAGTTGTTGGAAGTCTCCTATGTAAGACTCCAAACTTCCACTCTGTCGCAACTGAGCCAAATCTCTAAAATAAGATTCTGGATCCTTCCTGTCGAATTGTTCCACTAACCTGTCTACGAGCTCCTGGTATGTGGTGATACAATCATGCTGGAGTGTCACCATCCCGTGATGCCACCAATCATAAGCTGCTCCCTCAAGATGCAATGTGGCATACCTAATAGCATCCTCCTCAACCATAGGACGCAATGTGAGGAAAGTATCAAGTTTACTAATCCAGGCATGTGCTGTAACCTTGCCACTACCATCAAACATAGCTAGGGTGAGCCTGTTTGTGGCATGCTTCAGATCAGTATTATTATATCTAGGCCTCCAATCCTGTCGACCCCTGTGATGTTCTCTCCTATGTGTGATAAATCTGTCAAAGGTAATCCTCTCTCTGACCTCAGGTAGTACTAACTCCCACTCATCGTTCGCTGCCATAAGTGTATCAGCGAACAAACCCTCATGCTCCTCACCTGCAATAGCCTCATCAGGCTCCTGTCTCACAAAAGTAGGCCTAGTTGGCCTGTCTGTCGTTCGTGAAACAGTCCTAGGTGCTCTCCGTGAACCTGCATCACTCCTGTTCTCGTCACGACGAGGTGATGCTCTCCTCGGTGTACCAATCCTATGGATCGCCATGGTCAACTGCTGTAATACATTAGCTACCTGCTGTTGGCCTATCTGAAGATCTCTGAGAGTATGTAAGACCTCTACATCATCATTATCTATAGGGTTTTGAGGAATCTTTGTTCTATCAGCCATGGTACCCGACTGCCTGTTCAAACCCTGTTGCCTGTCAATCAAGGCTCTCCTACGAGTATAATATCTGTGAGGCCCAACCTCTTATGGCTGCATAAGAATGCTAAACCCTCAGGATGGCAGGATTTAGCTCTGATACCACTGTGAAAACCCCTGTTCTCACCGTTTCTGAAGATTGCTTGTTTTTTTGTGTATTTTAATTTTTTTTGTGTTTTTGGCACTAAAGGTAAAATGCGATTTTTGAAAGAAATGATATAAAATCTCTAACAAATACAATAAAGACCAATCTAACATAAATAGATTCGGAAAATGATAGCTATTGATTGTATTATTTTTCCACAGCCATTACAATAATAGATCTCTGACATGCAGGCAAAGATAAGACAAAAATGTCAATTCAAAAACCTGATTTACAGCTGCCTGGAGAAGCTGAAGAATGGTACGATCTGCCTTGACATGTAATTTTCCCACTGCGAGATGAAAGAGAATCAATAAGAAACCCTAGCCGCCCCTGTATTCATCAATATTCAGCCAAGGAGAGAAGCGCTTGGCCCTTGAGAGAAAACACGCCTTTTTGCAGCCTCTGTGACTTGTACGGCCCAGCAACCAGCAAACAATAAAAAGTACGGCCTTTATTTGATGTGTCCAGATCTCAGGAAATAGGCGCCAAAAATAAAGAATCTCTTCCGGATGAATTCCAAACTAAAAACCCTGAATGATGCAATCTCTGATGAAGTTCTGTGATAACCTCTAAATGAAGCTACCTCTCTGAAAGCAATAAATCAGCTGGTATTTCACAGCCTCTGAACTGCAGACACTGAAGATGGCATGTTCTCCAATGCATGATGAAAACTGGAACCCTTGGCTCTGTTCTCAGAAGAAGCACTTGGCAAAAATTTGATTTCAAACATAATGAGCTCTTTTCCCAATGAAACCCTTATATCCTTCAAAAAGTCGACTTTTCACAAAAAGGCATCATTTAAATAAAGTTCGAACTTTTCTTTTAATTTTTCAATAGTCTCAAACGCACTTTTAATTATAAATTATAATTGAAAAGTGGCCCCTCTTCAATGTTGGTCGACCCCCTTTAAGAAATCACTTAAGTTATAATATTAAATAATATTATAACTTTATAATATAAGCTTCAAATAATTAATATTTAATTTGACAATTAAAATATTAATATCTTCCTCAAAATACGTCCGATTAACGAACCGTCTGAAGCTGGAGAATAAGTGATTGAATTTGCACACGACCAGACCATACTGCTAAAAATAGCAAGGGAGCTCCGTTGAGTGACTTAACTTACTAAAAATAGCAAATCAAGCAAATGATGTTCGAACGACTCCGAATGAAAGCCAAACTGGTAGATTCTGACAACCAAAGCCAAGCCAAGCTCCAACAAGACCCTCTATCCATCCTATCAGCCTACAAGGGTCGCATAATAGGCTAATCATAAGCTCTAAGAGATGTCAACTGGAAGGGGACATTACATTGTAATTGTCTTATTCAAAATTACAGTCTTAAACTATTTTGACTTGTAATTAGATTACATGTAATTACAAATTACAAAATTGCAAGTGAAAGAAACATTTGCGATTACAAAATCTGTTTTTACATGTAGTTTGTCGAAAACAAAAATGCATAAAGATAAAACATTTTATTCTATATCAATCCTAGCTTTGAAAGATTGAAATCTGCTGATAATTTCTTGTAACTCAGCTGGATCGGGGCCTAGTGTGTTCTTGGCAACTGCAATAGTCTTCAAGATTACATCAAAATATCTGATCGTCGCTAGTCTATGCTCTTCATAAACAGTTTGCATTTTATCAAGGATCATTCGATGATTAACCAACTTGTGAATCGAATCCATAGTAAACTGTTCTCATTCTAGCTCTTGACGAAGATTTGCTGCCATTTCTGTAGTAACCAGATCAGCTGCAAGTAATTCTCCTTCATGATTCAAAACTGTGCAAGGGATTTTCTCAAAGCTAGAAAGGATGTCTTGTTAAACTTCATCACTCATTTCTAGAGTAGCTTGGATATCTTTGATGAGATCTTGAATAACCAATGATTTATTTGTCATGAGTTCTTCAAATTCTATGTATTTTTCTCTGCTTGGTAGGATTGAATTGCTGCATAGAATTTGTAACTTGATTTGATCTATCTCATGCCAAATTTTCAAATCCTTTTCAAGTGAATCCAAACTTTGTTTAAAAGCTTCCAAAGTCTGATTCAATTTTATTTTTGCTATTCTGACATTATTCAAAACTTGTAATGTCTTTTCAATCACCGATATGCTTTGATCAAACAACTGTGTTACCCATGAATCAACTGCTTTGGCTTTTTGCGCAATTTTCTCCAATTGCTTGACTGATTCTTCAGAAGTGAAAGAAGTTAATGGATTAACCTGCTCTGAAGAATTGGTAATCTTCTGAATAACTGAGATGAGCTGTGAATTTTCTTCTTTCAGCTTTTCTTTCTTTGCCAAAAGCTCATTGTAACTATGTGTTAGGATAGTTACTGAATTTTGAGCGTCTTGCATCATACCAGCATGTGTCTGCTTGCCTAAATCCACCCTTGTGAATTTATAATCAGAAACTTGCATCTCTTCTAGTGACTTGTCTGCAAGGGGTTCAGCTATTTCTGCATACTTCATTTTATTGCTGTCCACAACTACCCGTGAAACGGTTTTAGCCTTCTTTGCGGCTTTTGGCTTTGATCTTTTCAACTGCTGGAAATCAAATACATCTGGAGAGATCGCCTGTTTCTTTCTCTTTAGAGTGACTGAACTCAACCATGGAGGAAGATCTAATGTGTCTGCATTTGAAACAGCAACCGTATTTGAAACATCAACAGATTCATTTTGAGTCATGGTTGTTACTCTTGGAGATGCCTCAGTTTGAATTGCAACAAAAGCTTGACTGGATGGCACATTGTGATCAGCATTAGCCATGAAACAATCAAAGCTTGCAGCAGATGTGTCAATTTCTGGAAGTATTATCTGTGATGTGTTTGGATACATTGGATTAGCATCAAAAACATTTTCCAGATTATCATGCATGTTTTCTATAGAAGCAGTCACCGTTGATGAAGTTGATGTATGAAGAGCAGCTTCAATAGGAGGAATGTAAACCATTGAAAAGGAATCAATGTCGCTATCAAATTGAGACATAGGAGACAAAACTGATACTGGAGCAGCATCAATATGTGGAGACACTATACTTAGAGTAGTAGGAGACTGAAGAACTTCTCCTTCTTGCTAATCAATGACTTGGATCTGCGTCTCTTTAGCCTCCTTCCCTTTTAATGTTGGCTCCTCCAAAGGTTGTTCTACAACACGGTTGACTCTCAGCTTAATCCTCGTTCCTAAAGAAGAAGCGCACCTTCCTTGGATTTATCCCTAACTTCTGATTTCAATCCAACAGGTCCAGCTGAATCATCCTCATTATTAACCCTGATTTTTATAGTCTTGACGCCTATACTCTTGAGCCAAGAGTTAGTATTTGCCAAGATTGACTGAAATCTATTGAAGATAGAAATTGATTCTTCATTAGACCATTGTATTGCTGGAATAGAAGCATCAGCAACTCTTTGTTCTTCATATTCTGGATCTAGAATCAGCCCATCATCAATTACTCCTTCTGGAATCGGGGTCAGATTAAAATCAATAACCTGCTCAACTGTAAGCCTGCAATAGTCCATTTTATAGATTTCTTTCTTAGTTCGGAGATCTGCCCAAATATCTTCAAGGCAATGCACGAGTGAAGGCCCTCTTTATCTTGTCCTTCATGCCTCTGTAATCAAAATCTGCCCTAGCCTTGAATCTTTTCATTTTAACCTCCTGAATCTCGGTTTCCATAGCTTTTTCCTTTGAAGTACTTGTCAAGGAGTATCTCCCAATCTGTAATGGTTTATGAGATGAGATACTCCAGTTTTATGTTGCAAAGCTTGCCGTGCATGTACTATCATCAACTGTCTTGCCAGCTCCATTCGAATGATTTTATCAGTAGGATACCTCGGCAGCATGTATGGCTGATCTTCAAAACAGCCAACCCTCATATAGGTAAAAGTGGGAAACTGAAGAAAAAGGCAACCATATTCATTGACTTTTTTCCAAGCAGCATCTGATACTCTGTTGTTCTGCAAGTTCTTGTCAAAAAGGCACATGAAATAGCCAAAGAACGCATCTTGAACTCTTCTGTAATGAATCCTGCTAGGAATCAAAGGCAGCTGATCATAGTATTCCCAAACTGGGACTAGAGATCTATCTCCAACAGTAGAAAGGCCTAGAAACTGTCTTAATGAAGCTGCTATATAAACTAGATAGGAATTCATATAGAAAGTGAGCATGGTAGGAACTTGTGCAAGCTGCTCACATAAGCTATCACTGATTATTTCACCCCAGAAGATTGGGTGTTGTGCCTTTCTAATCACCACAATGAATTTATACATCCATTTCTCAAAGACATTAGAGAATTTCAACCCCATAATTCTGCTCAAGAGAGTGATGATATCGTTAATCTCTTCTTTGAAGTCAGATCAATACAGCTTGGCCCACCGAGACACACCAGCTCGACGCTTCAATAGCCATTTGGTATTAATGTGCTGCGTAGAAACCCTTTGTTTCCCCTGTTTCCGTTTTTGATTGTTTTTTGTTTGATTTTGAAGTTTTTGGTTTTTTTGACATTTTTTGCATAAATAATGAAGAATGCGATTTTGCTAGAATGGAGTAATAAATTCAAATAAAATAGCTTATGATGCCAATATGGATAGAAAAACAAGATCTAATGCTGATTAATCCTTTATTGATTCACTGGACTCAGTACAATAAAGATCTGATAACATGCATATTGAAACAGCATTATTTAATATTAAGAACCTGGTATTTTGCAGCAGGCTGGAAGTACATAAATGGTACGGCTTTTATTGAAAGTATGCTTCTCCCTCCGTCTCACAAGCTCAACAGATCCCAGCTGCCCTAGCGCCAACTTTGGTGAAGATTGCTAGCCTGAAAGATAGGCGTTTTGACCAGAATAAAGAACACGCCTCCTTAATGATGGTACGGCCAGGTACAACAGAAGTACGGCCTGGTAATAATCAGCAATCAATAAATAAAGGTACGGCACTCAATAGAATCCCCAGATCCAAAAGAAAATAAGTGCCTCCACTCTGTAAACCCTCTGAATGAATTGTAAATCAGTAACTCTGAATATTTATTATCTGTGATGCTCTGTAACTTCTTCTGAATGAAGAAATCGCTTGACTCGCAATAAATCGGATGATATTCCACACCCTCTGAACTGCTTTCACTAGAGATGGCTCGTTCCCCAATGCTCTGAGACTGAAACCTAGGCTTCTCTGCTCTGACGAAACTTGACCAATTTTCAATTCACAATAATCATAATGGGCTCGAATTTCCAAGCAAAAGCCTTATACTCAAGAAAAGTGCAAATTCCTTAATAATAGGGAATCATTAAAAGAATTCGACTTTTATTATTTAATTTCTCAATAGTCTCCGATTAAATTTTAATAATAAAATATAATCGTCAAATGGCCCCTTCCAATGTTGGGCGACCCCTTCACTGAAATCACTTAAGTTATAATAAAATATTATAACTATATATTATAAGCTGCTGTAATTAATATTTAATTAAATCAATTAAATATTAATATCTCCTTCAATATTAACCCGATGCTCGAGCCGTCTGAAGCTGTCAACTGAGGAAGTGATTTTGCACGTAATCCATCCATACTACTAAAAATAGCAGGGGTCCCACGCCGAGTGCCAATAACTGCTAAAAATAGCAACTCAGGCTAGAAGTGTCCAAACGAGCCCGAACGAAAGCCAACTGATCACCAACTGACAATCTGAAGCTGAGCCAAGCTCCAATATGACCCCCTATCCAACCTATCAGCCTACGAGGGTCGCATAATAGGCTAATCCTGTGCTCTGAGAGATGTCAACTAGAAGGGGACATGACATGCTGTTTACAATCTTCTTTCTTTTGCTCATAATGATCTAGAGCGCTCTTCACTGAAATATCTGAATACATGGATGAGTCTGGAACTCTGAAAACCCTATGAATAGTTTCCGAATCAAGCCGTATGACTACATTCCCATCATCATCTTTAATGGTTCTGGATTCTTTGTCAAAATGAGCTGCGCACGCAAGAACGAATTATGGTTCTAGGGCAGCAACAGGAAAGGAAGCAACCAGATGAATATGACTTTTAAACAGCAACTGCATGTGATGAGAAGTTGATTTCTCAGCTCTCCCCAAAAACTCGGACATATCAACATGCCCAATCTCTGTGTCTCTGATTTCTTCAATGTTCGAGACAACATGAGAAGGTGAAATCTCATTCTGGTATTTGTCGTATTTGTACTTCATCTTTTTGTTCGGTGGAGAAGAAGGTTCCTCCGTCATCGAACAAGAATCTGCAAGACTGCGATGAAAGTTCCATAAGGTCAAGACATCATTAACGTTTACAGGTGTAGACATGGCGAAGGCTAAAACTCAGGATGGTGTTTGGCTGTTTGAGGGCAGAAAATGAGCATTATAACTCATTTCGGGTTTTTGAGGGCTGATTGCGAGTGAAAAGGACATATGCTTTTCATGACAAATGAAAAAGTTAGACTGCAACTTTGCAAAGTGCAAGTCAAAACTTTTAAATTGTATTTGCAGTCAAGAGCAAAAAGTCCGATTTTAAAGCACTTTTAAAGGTATTTCGGGATTTTGGGGGCCGACTGCAAGTGAAAAGTGAATGTCGGGGATTTGGGGAGACATTGCAAGTAAAAGAACATTTCGGGATTTTAAAAGGTTATTGCAAGTAAAAGAAACAAACTTTTCACAACTTGCATTCTATGTTAAAATCTCCAACTCGCAATGGGTGAACAAAAACCCGATTTGCTTCTAAAAACATCAGCATTTTTTGTTTTTTTTCCTATTTATATATATCAGAAAATGGTAATGGAAATATATAACGGAAAGGCAAGTGACCATGGAATGGAAGGAGGTGTAGGTCAAAAATGGAATGTGAATGAAATGAGCAAATGGAAGACGATGGAGAAAACAGTAAGACGTTTTCACATATTTCTCAGCGGAAACGTATAGAATAAAGGTAATGGAGAAGAAACACGTTTTTGTGTAAAAGCCATGTTCATGAATGAGGACATATCTAAGGGCATATGGAATGAATGAATAAAAATACAATGAAAGGCGTATTTCAGAATGGAGGTGAAAATAGGATAAATGAAAACGTATTTTCATTGAAAGCATGTTGAATGAATATGATTTTGGAATGAAAACAAAATGCGTTATCATGTATGGAAATGGAATGATATGGAGAGTGAATGGAATGAAAGCAGATGAAGGTCGAATGGAATAAAGACGGCGTTATGAGTCTAAAAAGAAAAACGTGTTTTCATATATTTACAAATGTGGGTGAATAAAGAAAAGACAAAAGGCGAATGAATATGACGTTTCAGTAAAAAACGTGTGAAGGAGATGAAGAGAAACGCGTTTTTCAAAACATTTTTATTAAACAAAAGACGTGGAATCAAAGGCAAAACGCATGAATGTAAATCATGTTTTGATACAAAAATGATAAATAACATAAAACGTTACAAAGAAATAAGGAAATAAACAACATACCTGAAAATAAGAAGAAAAACGAAGAAGGAAACCCTAGGCGCATTCACAAACTCAGAAGATGAAAGAGACTTGGATATTTACAGGTGAAAGCCCGATTTTTAAGCATGCGAATTCATGAGATCTCCATGAAAAGAGGAAGAAAGGCGAAATAGGACTCGAACAGCTTCAAAGATGAATGGCGTCGGACTTTCACATGACAAACGCAAATGCTTTTGCAAAGTCGGGCTTTTGAAATGTATTTGCAAGTCAATCGGGTCTTTCAAAGACTAGTGCAAGTCACTTTTAAATAAAATCAGACTTTTTAAAATCACTTTGTAAGAAAATTGGGTTTTTTGAATGCAATTACAAGTGATTTTACAAACTCAGGCTTTTATAATCACTTTACAAGCACTTTTAAAGTGAAATCGGGGTTTTTAAATGCTATTGCAAGTGATTTTAAATAAAATCGGGCCTTTTGAAAGACTTTACAAATTGTTTAAAGAAAAATCGGAGTTTCTTGAAGTCTTTACAAGTCATTAGAAGGAAAATCGGAATTTTTAAAAGCTATTACAATTACTTTATAAAAAGTAACTTGTAATAAACTTAAAAAGTTCCTAAAAGTGCAAGTGCTCCAAAAAGTTTCTATTAAAGATATTAAAAGAAAATTTTTAAAGTAACTTGTAATGAAGTTCAAAAAGTCCTACTTGCAGTGATGTCAGGAAAACCCGAATTTGACCAAAAACACACTAAAAATGACTCAGAACTTCACGAAAATGGACGAGAATGCGTAAAAAGGGGTAACCCAAAAGACTATAGACTTAAAATTGAGATTTGCTGATCTTAGCACTTCAAAATACGTGCCATAGAGGAGAGAACCTTCAAATTTAATCAAAATTTTGATTGGTTATCCCAATTTTTAACAAATCAAAAATTAGGGACAACAATTAAAAAATCAGAAATTTACCAATGCAGCTGGGTGGACAATTTGTCAAAAAGTTTTCATAATGTTGTTCTAAGTGAGTTTTCAGTTGTGCCCATTGAAATGTTAAGGTAGAATGCAGTTCTCATGTTGAATGTGCTTAGAATAACTTTTTTTCTTCAAACTCAGCTTAATTAAATATATTCAACATACAACATATAGCAATATCAAGTTCTTTGTGAAATACAGTTTTAATGGTCTAACTTAGAATTTACAATGTATAAAATATTCATAAATAACAGCAAGAATATTTGCTGACCTAGATTATCCTTGTCATCACTGAACCATATCATAGCGTTGTCTTCCTTGTACAAATCCATCCCCTACCTACTGCAACCACATTCCAAACTAAAGCGGTAGTTAGTAGAAAATAATCGATAGATTAAGAGGCCCCATATGTTTCATATTAAATAGTAATGACCTCCACGTCACATCCACCAATCCCAATGAGGCACGACGCCAGTCTTAGGAAACTAGCGATTGGTATAAGGCTACAGATAGCACAAATATGAGAGTGGTGACAATTTACTAGGCTGCCAGGCACCTCTCATAACATTAAAAAATCTATGCGATGCTTTTCCTTGAACAAACTTCTTTGTCTTTATCTCCACACAGGCAGCCTGAAATTAGACGCTTCCCCCTTTGTCCTATATGCCACACAAGACTCCCGCTTGGGAAATATTCGGCTCAGGTAGTCAAGAATGAAGGCTGCGACTTAATAGAGGTGTGACAGCTGAAAACTTGGAGCCATGATAAAAAAGAGAGCTCTTGGCTTCAAGAAATATCATTTAACAATCATACCTCTTGTGTTAATCTGTAATGTCCCCATTTTTGGCAAGCATCAGAGTTCATAAGAATTAGCCTATTATGCGACCCTCGTAGGCTGATGGGATGGATTGAGGGTCTTGTCGGAGCTTGGCTCAGCTTCAGTTGGCAGTTCTTGATCAGTTGGCTTTCGTTCGGGCTCATTCGGACATCTCTTGCATAAGTTGCTATTTTTAGCAGTTATTGGCAGTCAGAGTGGGACCCCTGCTATTTTTAGCAGTATGGATTGTTAGCGTTCGGAATCACTTCAGTGTTCATCAGCTTCAGACAGCTCGTGCATCGGATGAATAATGAGAGAGATATTAATATTTAATTGAATTAATTAAATATTAATTAAATGGAGATTTTAATATAAAGTTATAATATTTTATTATAACTTAAGTGATTTCAGTGAAGGGGTCGCCCATCATCAGAAAGGGGCCAGTTGACAATTATATTTTATTATTAAAATTTAATCGGAGACTATTGAATAATTAAAATAATAAAAGTCGAATTATTTAAAATTCCCTATCTTTAAGGAATTCGCACTTTTGAGGAGAATATAGGCTTTGCATTGGAATTCGAGCCATTATGTGATTATTGTGAATTGAAATTGATCAACTTTGATCTGAGCAAGAAGCTTTAGGGTTTCAAGTTCGAATTCCTTGGGGAACGAGCCATCTCCATTGGAAGCAGTTCAGAGGTTGTGAAATAACACCTGATTTATTGCCAGCAGAGGTTTCTTCATCCAGAGGAAATCATTGATCTTCAGAGATTACTTATTTACAGAGTTTCAGATAGTTTATTCTTTCAGAAGACATTCATTCATCTAGGCGCACCATTATCAGAGTCTTGGACATTGATTTCAGAGGAGGCCGTACATTCTTTATTGCTGTTGTATATGGCCGTACTTGCTGCAGGCCGTACTTCTGTCCTTGAGCCGTACTTTAGTCTTCAAGAGAAACGCCTCCCTTTCAGACTTCCAGTTTGCTTCTTTGTGGGCGCTAGGGTATTGGAGATCTTTTGAGATAGTTTTCAGAGGGAGAAAGTGCCATTCTTATCTCAGCCGTACCATCTTCTGAAGGACATTTATTGCAGCCGTACTATTGCAGCCAATCAGGTTTTTAATAAAAATCATTGCTTTTTCCTTTGCATGTACTTGGATCATAATTGTAATCATTCCAGAAGATTGAATAATAATCAGGCATCAGTATTGGCTAGAGATTCTGTAGTTTTCAGAGATATATTATTTTATTTGAATTTATTATTATTTTCAAGCAAAATCGCATTCTTCTTTATTTATGCAAAAACCCAAAAAAATCACAAAACACCAAAAACCTTCAAAAAACATCACAAAAACAATCAGAAGCAGAATCAAGGGGAAACGAGGGTTTCTACAGTGGTATCAGAGCTAAATCCTGCCATCCTAAGGGTTTAGCAGTCTTATGCAGCCAAAACAGATTGGCTCTCACAGGTATTACACACGCAGACGTGCTCTGATTGACCGGCAACAGAGTTTGAGCAGGCAGCCAGGAAACATGGCGACAGGAATGACAGGACTGACAAACAGATAATCTGATAACAGAGATCGGATGATGCAGAGGTGTTGCATGCACTCAGAGATCTACGTGCAGGTCAACGGCAGTCAAATGGTGTATTACAGCAGTTGGCCGTAGCACTTCAGAGATTGGGTACTCCGAGGAGACCGTCACCACATCGTGACGACGACAGGAGTGATGCAGGATCACGGAGAGCTCCTAGGACAGCTTCACGGACAACAGATAGGCCTACTAGGCCTACATTTGTGAGACAGGCGCCCGATGAGGCTGTTGCAGGTGAGAAGCATAAGGGTTTGTTCGCTGGTGCACTTAGGGCAGCGAACGACGAGTGGGAGTTAGTACCACCTGAGGCCAGAGAAAGGATTAACTTTGACAAAACACCGCAAAACAAAGAAGAAGTGTTTAGCATGTACAAGGAGTATAGCATTCTTCCTCAAAAAATTAAGAAGGAACTTCCTTACATGAGTTACATGGATTTGCACCCGAGTCTTTGCCATAAGACAGAGTTTGCAAGGAAGAAATATCTCACTATAGCTCATAAGTTGTTTACACTTGAAAATGATAGAGAATCTACACATAAGGATGACACAACTCTTCATCAAAATGATTTGGTATCTTCAAATTCCTATGAAGTATGCAAAAATTTATGTGACGAATTTGATAGACGTGCTGATTTGATTCAAGAAAACACTAGCACAGCTTTGGGTAATGATTTACCTACATCGTCCTTGCAAGAGGTGACTCAAGAAGTTTCTACTATGGAGGCTACTTCTGATTTTCATGACAGCGATGATGAAACTTCGCGTGAGCATGAGACGGCAGCGATTTCACTTATGCAAAGTAATCCTATTGAGTTGTCACATGAAGAGACTCAAGAGTTGGGTACTAGTGATGCATTTCAAGTTGAGGATTCATGTCATGGTGAGTCTGATTTTCCAGATCAGACCTTTGAAAACAAGCCAAAAGATTCATATGTTGATATGGAATCCCAGGAGCGTGTTACGGATAGGCGTACAGTTACTTTGAGAGTGGAAGTGTGTGAAGATACTGTCATACCAGCAACTTCTACCTTATCAGTTGAGCCATCCTTTGAGGTACAAAGCAGCAGTACCTTAGTTGCTGAGGTGTGCATGGATGAAAGCACACATGATGCTGCTTATCATGAGGTGAGTGATGACGAATCAGCGTCATATCACAGTGCATATTGTGAACCGGAAAACTTGTATGGGGGTCATGAGCTACAAAATCCTCATCATTTGGTTGGGCAACTACAAGTGAATGACAATATGATTGCCACAACCCTTGAGCATTTTGATGTTGCTCGTCAGATGTTGGCTACCTACGGGTGGAGTACTCCTATGACAGATGAGCACGGTGATAGTGGTTTTTCCCTTGCAGAGATACATGCACTTCGGGAAGCAATTGGAATGATGAAACAAAACTACCTAAAACTCCTTGCGGACAGGGATTTCCTTCTCGAGTGGGATTGCATTTGTTATGATGCATTGAAGGGAAAGGATGAGCAGATCGATGAGCTCACTCATGAGCTTGAGGTGACTATGGACTCATTGCAGAGCACCCAGTTGGCCCTTCAAGAGTCACAGTTACAGATTGAGAAGCTTACCGTGGCGTTGAGTTTGGCACAATCTTCACCATCTTTTGATATAGTTCAGATTTCTATGGCAGCGGTTGGTGAGGAGTATACACCCATGGTTCATAGCAGTGAGGGATATGTTGGGGATGTGGTTACATCCATCACGGTCACAGGTGCAGTTGATACAGATGGGATGAGTGCACTGGTTGAGAGTTGCAGTGAGCCACGCGTTGCACCAGGTTCTCCTGAGATTAGTCCCATGATAGGTGATGCAAGGCAGATGATTGATAGTTCCTGTGACAAGGTTGTTGATTCACCAGAGAGTTGTGTGACAACTCTCGACATTTGTCCATCTTCACAGAAGATATCCAGAGTATCATCCAGTTGGGAGATTGGTTCTTATGTTGATTTGTTTCCCTCTCCTGGAAGCAAATCAATCATTTTATCCAATGCAGTTGATTATGATCGGCAGCTGGTTGAGCCAAGTCAGGAGTACAATTCAATTTATTATTCCAGGGATTCAGAGATGAATGATTCAGATCAGTATGGAGTGATTGTGCAGTTTGTGAATAATCCATTATTTGAATTTGATGGTGATTTGATCTATGATAACCCACTCTTCGAGTTGGAAGCTGATCGTACTCTTGATACTAGTTCTGGGTTGGGTGATAATCATAGTGTTTGGGATTGTTCCAGTGCATCGAGATTCCAAACAAGGCTCACAGAGGAGTTCAATGGGGTGTACACAGTGAGGAGTGCTTATAGTTTTTTCTTTGATCCACCTGTACATGATTCGTATTCGATGCACAATTCTTGTGCATAGGGTGATTCTCTTGGTGCAGTCGAGGGGAGTAATTCATTACTGTGTGCAGAGTTACCATCTTCAAGGGATGGGATTGGCGGCTGCAAGTACTCGACTCAGTTGTTTGTGGGGTATTACTTGCAGGGACAGCAGTCAGTTATCCATCATGCATATGTATTTGACAGGGCTTGTTACTTCTATGTCGCAGATTTTTCGTACGCGTACATGGTTACAGGGCGACTATGGTGTTAGTAGGTATGATGGCTTGGTCAGTTATCACATCCATGAGGGTTTAGCAGAGGACAGGGAGAGATTCGGTGTAGCAGATGCTTCTAGAAGTTCTTATCTCTGTATGACAGGTGGATGTGAATTCATATTGTATTGGGATCCCGGTGGCGACAGCTTTGGCACCGAGTATTGGATGGGTCCCATTGGGTTACTTCACTATTCTCAGCATGGTGAAGTTGGAGGCAGTAGAGCGCAGTGGCAGCCTGAGGATGACAGTCACGACAGACTTTCACTCTGGGTTTGGGATCCAGGGATAGCTTGCGCAGTTGAGTTTTTGATGATGCTACAGGAGACAGTTCGTGATGTGTGGGACATTTCACAGTTTTTCTTTTGGGCCTCCCGAGGATTGGAGTTTCTTTGCAGTGGAGATTGCTTGGGGACAAGCAATTTCAGGGAGGGCGGACTGTAATGTCCCCATTTTTGGCGAGCATCAGAGTTCGTAAGAATTAGCCTATTATGCGACCCTCGTAGGCTGATGGGATGGATTGAGGGTCTTGTTGGAGCTTGGCTCAGCTTCAGTTGGCAGTTCTTGATCAGTTGGCTTTCGTTCGGGCTCATTCGGACACCTCTTGCATAAGTTGCTATTTTTAGCAGTTATTGGCAGTCAGCGTGGGACCCCTGCTATTTTTAGCAGTATGGATTGTTAGCGTTTGGAATCACTTCAGTGTTCATCAGCTTCAGACAGCTCGTGCATCGGATGAATAATGAGAGAGATATTAATATTTAATTGAATTAATTAAATATTAATTAAATGGAGATTTTAATATAAAGTTATAATATTTTATTATAACTTAAGTGATTTCAGTGAAGGGGTCGCCCATCATCAGAAAGGGGCCAGTTGACGATTATATTTTATTATTAAAATTTAATCGGAGACTATTGAATAATTAAAATAATAAAAGTCGAATTATTTAAAATTCCCTATCTTTAAGGAATTCGCACTTTTGAGGAGAATATAGGCTTTGCATTGGAATTCGAGCCATTATGTGATTATTGTGAATTGAAATTGATCAACTTTGATCTGAGCAAGAAGCTTTAGGGTTTCAAGTTCGAATTCCTTGGGGAACGAACCATCTCCATTGGAAGTAGTTCAGAGGGTGTGAAATAACACCTGATTTATTGCCAGCAGAGGTTTCTTCATCCAGAGGAAATCATTGATCTTCAGAGATTACTTATTTACAGA
This sequence comes from Sequoia sempervirens, assembly GCA_007258455.2. Classification (NCBI taxonomy): domain Eukaryota; kingdom Viridiplantae; phylum Streptophyta; class Pinopsida; order Cupressales; family Cupressaceae; genus Sequoia; species Sequoia sempervirens. Next base: position 141,467 of record VDFB02313803.1, read on the forward strand.
GTTTCAGATAGTTTATTCTTTCAGAAGACATTCATTCATCTAGGCGCACCATTATCAGAGTCTTGGACATTGATTTCAGAGGAGGCCGTACATTCTTTATTGCTGCTGTATCTGGCCGTACTTGCTGCAGGCCGTACTTCTGTCCTTGAGCCGTACTTTAGTCTTCAAGAGAAACGCCTCCCTTGCAGACTTCCAGTTTGCTTCTTTGTGGGCGCTAGGGTATTGGAGATCTCTTGAGATAGTTTTTAGAGGGAGAAAGTGCCATTCTTATCTCAGTCGTACCATCTTCTGAAGGACATTTATTGCAGCCGTACTATTGCAGCCAATCAGGTTTTTAATAAAAATCATTGCTTTTTCCTTTGCATGTACTTGGATCATAATTGTAATCATTCCAGAAGATTGAATAATAATCAGGCATCAGTATTGGCTAGAGATTCTGTAGTTTTCAGAGATATATTATTTTATTTGAATTTATTATTATTTTCAAGCAAAATTGCATTCTTCTTTATTTATGCAAAAACCCAAAAAAATCACAAAACACCAAAAACCTTCAAAAAACATCACAAAAACAATCAGAAGCAGAATCAGGGGGAAACGAGGGTTTCTACATAATCTTCCAGTTCTGCAATAACATTAAAACATATATATACATCTACTATTCCATTATTTTACCCTGACCACAATAAACTCTGGAATTTGTCTACCAAAGGAGACTTTCCAAATTTCTTCTTTTTCTGCCTATAAATTCCAGTATGAGAAACCTGAATAATTTCTCCAACCAATTGGCTAGGGTAGATATGTTGCACCACCAAAACCAATCACCCTTAGGGTCTCCACCTAGGGTTAGAACTCCAAAAGCTCTCCAAGATCACAAAGTGAAATAATATCCAAGCATAATGCAAATAGCTCACCTTTTCACTTTTATAGTCATCTCACAAGATGACCTTTTTATTTTCCCCATTTCTGATATTTTAATTTAACCCAGGAAAATAAAGTGACCTTTTTCTTTTATATTTCATAAATAATCACCAGGTCACTTTATAAACTCAACTAAATTGATTAAATAATATCATCCTTAAAATATGCTGGAAATGAATAATATTAAATAATTAATTAAAATATTCCCTTAACCTCGACATTGGCCTGTGGGAATAAAATAGGCTAATTAAGTCAGTCACTCTTGCCTAGGCATCGAAAAGGGACATTACAAATCCAGCAAAATATAACTAGTTTTAACTTTTAACTTTTAAGTACCACCTACATGACAATAGGGGCATTCTTGTTGTAGATCTTCACTTGAGTACAACATAAGAAAAATATAATAGCATTAATAACATAATAGATCATTTTTTACAAATACTTTTGAGCATTGGGAATAATTGCTGCAAAAACAATAACATGCCAACTTTTTGTGGATACAAATAATACTAGGCCTTCAATGGTGGTCCTATCAGACACGGATTTATGGCAATATCCTCCTTAAAAAAGCGTAGGAGAAATCCACTGGAATGTCAAGAAAGACAATACACCCACAAGAAGTGGAAAACTAGGTGCTAAAGAGAGGAAATCTCAGTATTTACACAAGACAAAAAGTGGCCAACGGTGCTAAAAAAGTGAATTGTGCTCAAGGCATCTCATGCATAAGTCCATGTAATAAATAAGTCAAAAATGGAGTAAAGTATGATAGCATTTTTAGCAGGAGTTATGGACCAAAATCATTTCTTCTAATCCTCATCAATTGCTATTAACATACATCAAACCAGGACCAATCAACAAAAAATTAGTTACACAAAAGAATGAGACAATTATATGAGAATGAAGACACAGGAACAAATACAAAAAAATAGTAGACTAAGAAAAGATTTGAATGAAATAAGTACCAGCTGAAATTTTAAGTCAAAAAGCAACAAAGGTCTGACTCTGCTGAAATGAAAACCATAGTATCCACACATTTACGATTCCCTCAGATATCAATAAGAGAAACACAAAGATTATGGAGATGCAATGGGAGAAATGAATTCATAAGCAAGGAGAACTGAGATTGAACCCACAAGAAACAGACTTAATAATGAACTAGAATTTATAGCAACAGATACAGAAGCTATATTAGAAAACAGTTTTAATCACAGAATAATCCTAAATAAATTCTACTGTGGAAGCATGCAAAGAGAACTAATAAGATGATCGACAAATTGGACACTTTTCCACTGAATAACAGCCACCAGTAGCCATGTTCAAATCTATGAGATTTAGCATTTACAAAAAATAATGCCACAAATAGCAACAGATTTTTCAAAAATGGATTTAAAAAGCAAGAAATAGGCCTGCTGATTTTGAATCCAAAAAGTATGTTAGGGACAAGTAAAGATAAACAATGTTAAGAATTGTATTGAACAATGGATAGCAATGATTAATAAAGACAATGAAGTCTAGCTCTATAGCCGAAAAAAGTGAGTGAAAAAATATTCCATTGACCAAACAACCCTACATATACAATGGATAACTGAGGAGACATTTCACAAACTATTTTTTGTGAGTGAAAATTATTTTATTAATAAACAGATTATATGTTACAAAACTGCACAAGTTACAACTGTTATTCTACCCATCAAAACTGAACTTTGATAGTGCTTTGAAAGGTAACCCAAGGTTACTAGGAGCTGGGTATATTTTAAGAAACTCTAATAGTGATTTCATGCCATGGAGCTCGCTATACCTTGGAAATAAAACTAATAATTGTAGCAGAATTGGAGTCTCTGTTAACAAGAATTAAAGCTACTTATATGGCAGGATATCAGATAGTGGAAACTGAAGAGAACTCGCAAATTGTGATTAATTCCGATAACACATAGCATTGCCCAAATTGGTAATCTCCAGTCCATTTTAGACAAGATTATAGATTAGACTAAAAAATTTGAATTTGTGGAAGTGTCACATTGCTATACAGAACAAATCAAAGTTGCCAATTATATGACAAATCAAGGTGTTTTACAAGCAAATTTTTCATGACTAGAAAGTACAAAGGCGTATGATCGAGAGGATTTGCACACTGTTCTGGATGAACCCCCATGAATATCAAAGCAAGGAAAGGTACTTGAAATAATGATGAAATGAGAGGTTGGTTGCACTTATAGTAAGGAAGACATCCATTACAGCCAATTCACATGCATCAAAGTCAGTGGTTTGTCAATACAGAGTGTTTAAACAATACCATAACTTCTTTTCATTATGAGGTGGGCTAGTAGAGTTCTTGGTATATTATGTGTTCACAATCATGGTATCTTCTAACTGGTAGGCATTTATGCAGGTGTTCATCTACTACTGGGTGTCTTATTTGATGGTGTTGTGATGGCGGGTGGCTCTTATTCACATGACCCCATGTGTCTTGAGCCAATTTCAGACCATGGGCTCAAGCGAATTTTCAATTGGACAGAACCTACAAATCTTAGGGTTAAACTTTTCTGGGGACAGACGGATTGGCAGCTAATGGCAGGTCGAGATACAAGGTGACTATTATGTAAGATTTCAAGCAGAAAATGAAGATGGCAATTAATGATCTTGAGATGAGGTAAAGTATTCAGGATTTGCTGGTCCCTGTGGCCTTCAGAGTGGAGGAAGATGATATATTAATGGAAACTCAAGTTGATCATTCAAGATAAGGGAAGAGCCAAGTCCAGGTGGAAGCTACAAAACGGGAGATAAGGAGCATGCATGATGAAGGCCATGAGCTGAAGGTTGACATTCAAGTCTTAGAAGATTTTCTTCAGGATTTGTGCATAGTGATGAGGAATATGGTAGTTTCTATACATTAAGGCACTCTGGAAATCGCAAGTGAATATACCATGCCATTCCTACAAGCATGCTCTGCTGACACAAACTAAAGAAGTAAGGAGATCAAAAGAGGGATTAAATTCCATTGAGTGGTGGCAGAAGGTGCAATAATGCCTATGGTGGAACTAACCCCAGATTCTGGTAATGGGATCTGTAAAAAAAGTATTTGAATGCTGGCAGGCAGCTCCTCTGCATAGTGGGTTGAGTCAATGGGATTTAAAGGTTATTCTCAAGGGCCGTGGTATTCTAGTCTATTTGGTATATATGTCCCCTGTTTTTATTAGGGTTTTCTGTGATAATGATTGTTTATTCTCTATAATGGTGTTATAGATTTATAGCTAGTAATTGCTCTTTTCTCTCTGCCACTCCTGAATGTTGGGTAGTCTATGACTCTATGGTATTTGTTTGATCTTTTGTGTATGTAACTGGGTTGGAGCCCCCTATATAGAACTCCAATATTATAATTAAAAAAAAATGTCTACTATTTAGTATTTAGTATTCTGGATATTGTGAAAAAACTACAAAGGAGACCACAAACTAGGACTATAGAATATCATGGAAAGATTCCTTCAGTTATTGAACTATTAAAACGATAAATACCCATTGTCAAGTAAACAATCTTGTCCAAGCATATAATTCAAAATATTTCCTGTTTGTCTATATTTAACCAAAACAATGCTACCCTGACTGTAAAATAGGTAGGAAGGCTTCATCAAACCATTAAGAAGGCCATCTAGAAAAAAAAAGCATTTTTAGGGCTGCTAATCAAAGAAAACAGAAAGCATCCAAAATGCAGTTGTAATTTGCATTGCAAATATGAAAACAGAATGGTCCTGTGCATTAATTTGAAAACAAAGCCACAAAGTTGCAGTGAATTATACATGGATTTGTACCAAACATACAGACTTTTCCATCTAGGACCTTAACTCACCCCGTTTAACTCCACATCCAAAAGAATTTAGAATTTCTTGCCATTGCCAAACTTGAATCCGACCATCATCTCCACAGCTAATACAATGAAAAGAAATAAGAATGAGTTGCAGCTGAAACTATCACAATAAGCATAACATTAAATAGAGAAAAATTAAACCCGCAATGGAAAAGCAATGCATTGTTTTATGTTTACATAAAAAGAAAAAGAAAAGAAGTACACATTGTGAAATAGTACAGTTAAAATCCGTTACTCTACTCTGAATGGTGAAGGGAATTTTAATATTATTTATGTTGTACTTATTTCTGTAACAAACCAAAGCATATTGATCAAAAAAATGAAAATTTATTTTATAGACATAAAATTTTAATCCGTTCTTAGTCATGGTATAATTCTATACTGTCAGTTGTATTCAGTCAATGCAGCCATTGTGACACACCATGTATGTACTTAACTAACTGGCATTGAGAGAGCTTTATGTATTAACACAAAGATCAATGCTAAATGTAGACAGTGCATGTGCATTTTAAGTATAATGATTCCATTTCTATTCTTTCTATTTGTGCGCAATGTTTATATTTGTAGATAAGTGCTTTGTGCCATATATATTAGAATAATCCTTGTGTGTTCCATATGAATCTGTTTTTCTTCTATTTCTAAAGTAGATTGTGCTATCCTCATTAACGATCTATATTTTGGCATCATTTCCATCCTTGTACACCTCCCATTGGAGCAACAACCCTTGTCTTTGATGCTCTCACAAGTATTTACAAATCATAAAAATAAAAAATGGAGAAACGAAAGTAATAGCCATAAATAGAAGAATCAAATTCAAGATAGGATGACAAAAGAGAATCCAATGACTTCATTCAGAAAGAAGCAAAAGATGCCCACTAGATTACCTGACAAACTTGATGACAGCCTCAAAATAAAGTAGTTGATATTTAACGTCAAGGTATAACAAACTTTTTGAGAAGACTTTGTTGTAATAATCACCCATATATAATTTTTTTGATATTTTAAATGTCACAAGAACAATATGAATTTTTGCAATATTGAGCTCACACACACTGCTGTCATAAATCTACTATGAGAAATCATTGTCTAAACAATGCACAGGGATGATTTGTGTTGGCATAAAAACTAACACCTCTGGAGTGCAAGTCAGTACGGACAGCTATGCACACTGCGTAATGAATGCTCTTCAAATTAGGAGGGGAAGCTCCCTCCTAGTGCTGGAATGCATGGAAAAGAAAAGTAATTTAAGTCCTATCTTTTTGTTCTCAGCTGGAAGAGGCACAATGTTAAGAAAACCAAGAATGTTGCAGCTACGGATTTTCTGGTTTCGCAGATTATTAACTACAACTAAACTAACTACTTTAAATCTATCCAGTTTCCTCAAGAAAACAGAGCATGAGGAAATGGAGCAGGAATGTTTTAATACGATAAACTTCAGGTACAGTTTCACAACATGAAGGCAAGGTGGGCACAACTAATTGCTTGGCTGAATAAGTTCATTAACACACACATCAAACGATAAGCTTCAGGTACAGATTCACAACGTGAAGGCAAGGTGGGCACAACTATTTGCTCAATCTGAATAGGCTTATTGGAAACGCAACACAAAGGATAGCCAACTAGGACAGCAAATTGCATAGGCGAAACACGCATACATAAACGATCAACTAGCCACTATATTTAACTAAGATGAGCATTCACCATAGTAACAGCATGAAACTCGAGTGGCATAACAATTCATCATTATAGCAAAAAATCGTGCATAGATACAGAATCAGCAATATTACAGACAAGGTGGGCACAGCATATATTACTTTCTCGTGCAAAAGTTATGTACAAATGAGCAAAAGGTCTTATTTATAGACATCAAAAGGTGTAGGGAACCCTAAAATCACCTTGAATCAACTACAGTCATGCAATGCATGCAAGATTTATTGCTAAACCCTAAAGCAAACTATACAGTTAATTGAAGAGCTACCATCAGTTAATCGATACAATTAATCTAAATGGACAATGTGCAAGCATGTACGTCCTTATTGAAAGCAAGTTAGCAGGAACACTACCATCAGTTAACGAAAACCCTAAAAGAAACTCCAAGTCCTGCAAGATATCTCTGAGGATAAAGATAGACATGTGTAGACCCCGCAAAGAGAACTAAAGATGAAAGTCAAGTTCTAATTGCATGCTCTGGATTCTGTCCTTGCAGACGACTGCAGGTTCTAACTGACTAATCACTGGCTGATATCTCAAACAACCAACCTCTCCACGAGGTTGTTGACTGTATCACCATCTGGGGGTCGTTACATGCCTTAACTGACAATTCACTACTTGTCAGCAACTTGAGCAATCTTGGAAATCTTTACACACTCAAACTAGCATTTCACTGACTTATAACTTTGGCGGCTTCATAACTGAAGTGATGGCCACTATCTCTTTTGCAGCTTGATGTCTCTGACGCTTTTCCTTAAAGAAAGAGCATTGCATGACGAAACTGCGAGGTTTGACTACGCACATTCTAGTTGTGAGAAATGCAAACGAACTTGCCGCACACGCACAATTCCAATGGTATCAACCCTCTAAACCGGCTTTGGAAGACAATCAGCCATGTGAGGCATGCAACCATACGGATTTGAGTGACTACGCCTGTCAACCCTCAAAATGCACTTGATACAAATCGGTCTTAGCTTTTCTAATGAAATCATGAATTAAGACCGATTTGGTCTTGAATTCAGTCTACGTGTACTGCACTCTGAAAAACTCACCTGTTGACAGTGAACATGGCTATATTTTGACAACTTTTTTGGAAAACTAAAAATACCCTGTCGAGGCTAAAAATAGCATATCGGAGAGCAATTTTCACGAAAAATTCTGAGATATGGGTTTTGTCCAGGAAAAAAATTCTAAGAAAACCCAAAATGTCAGAAATGCAAAAATTTGACTTCTACTCGACCATGCAAAGAATTTTTAGTTGAGAAATTAGAGTCTCGAGAATTGATGCTCCGGAGTAAATTTTCCTGAAAAACTCTAGCACATGGGTTTACTTGAGGAAGCTATTCTGAATCAACCCAAATAATTTTTTTTGTCAAAAGTCGCCAATTCTTCAAACATGCAAATGAATTTAAGACGAGAAAATGGAAGAAATTGAGAAGAAGAAAGATGTTTTTTGATGTTTTCTTCTACCAAAAACGCCACTTGATCTTGAAATTCGCTAATAAGTCTGGACATGTACCTACAAAAGAATAATTTTGATATCTTCGCCAATGATCGCTGATGAAAATTCGCCCAACTCTGAAGAAAATTCGCCTTTGCTCAAGCTGGATGAATGAGAAATGGACGCCATAAATAAATAGAGTAAAATCGCACCATAAAGGATGACTGCAAGATTTTAAAACCCTGACTACGAAAGAATGATCTTGATTGGACCCCCTCCAGTTGAACTGATACTAACTTGGAATCCGGATTACAAAATAATAATAAAATATTCAGATTGCTTTTTCATGCAAATTTGAGAATAAGAATCAAAAAAGGCACCAATTTGAGAAAAATTACCATTTAATACTTATGCATGCAAAATAAATATTAAATATTATTTTTAGTGAGTTAGCAATAAACCAAGGCATCTGGATGCACTCGGCAAACTTCATTGATTCCGAAAAGTCTTTATTTGACCCTCCAAGCATCCATTTGCACAAGTTATTAGATTTTTTGCTAACTTCCTACTTTATAGCTAACTGCAAAGTTACAGTTGACCATGTTCAGCACTGATTTCCGGATGACTGAGTGAGGCTGTGACCAAGCTGAGATATCCATCGTGAAGCCTGCAAAGCAAGGATGAAATGTCTGTTGGGAGCTGCAACTGCTAAAATCAATGTTTGACACCTCAAAAAATTAGATGCCTTTGATTAAATTGATTTTCAGGCACCAGACTACCATTTCTCCGTTCTGCCATCTGACGCTTCAAACTGCTGCTGACGACGAACAATGAACCCTGCTGACTAGATGGTAGGCTCACTACGTGACTGGAAGTATTCCGCATCCAGTGACTGTATATAAGGCACCTGAAAACTGCATTAAGGACCCCAAAAGCAAGGGCGCCCCTAGCCTGTGAAGGCTCGAACACCATTTTGTCAAAAGTGCAACTTTCAACCAGATACCCTACTTTGCCCCTTGACACCGAGAGCTAGAGTGCTCCGATTCGCACACGGTTTGTCTCATCGCATAGCTAGAACAACTCACAAGAGATGTCTCTAGAGGCGACAAAGCGAGAAAACTGCTTCTAAGACCTCAAAGAGAAGATAGCCTCTTCTAAGATGAAATATACACTATACTTAGCCATTTTCCGAACGTCTTCACTTTTCAGCGTTCTACAATGACCTCGCACGTACGAGCGTTTGCCAAATCCCGGAGGCTGACAGCTAGGCTCATTGGATAGCTGGAATAATTCCTCACAAGTCTCGTGAAGACTTTGAAAACTAAAAACTCCATCTGACAGGCCTAAAGGTTGGGTGCCCCTGGCCTACAAAGCCTCAAGTGTATAATACCATTTTCTCCACCCTCTGATTTACGTGTCTAGTAAGACCTCTGTCGCGGTCGCTCAGAATGTCGGATTGATTGGCTGACTAGTGCATTGCAAAGCTAGACTAGATTAGAAAAGATCTCAGGAAAACATCATCTGCAAATACCATCATCTGATGGGCCATATTCAAGGGCGCCCCTAGGCTCCAGGGGCTCAAAAAGTTGTGAACTAACCATCCTCTGTAATATGCAACCTCATGTACCTTCAACTTCTGACGTCAGTTATCGGAGTTCTGCAACTCAGATGACTTCGCTGAATAGCTCGTCGAATAGCTGGGCTAATTCTGAAAAGATTGACTATATTTGCAAGCAAAAGCAACAAGATCTGGGCCTTCAAGGAGAAGGGCGCCCCTGGGCTACAGGGGCTCAAATCTGCTTTTTGCTAAAAATCTTCATTTGTTTGATCTCTATAATCCTCGTTCTGGCCACTAAAATGACCATGTAGGAGTATAATTTCGTCGTTAAGTGCTTCTCCATCATCACATGTCTTGTTCTGAGTCTCAGGTTCAAGTTCTGAGCTCCAGGTACTCACCAATTGCTGCTGACGACTAACATGACACTGACCAAAGTCCATATTTGACTAGCCCAAAAACTGTATCTTGACATCATTTTAGCAAGGTTTAGTCTCTTTAAGCAAAATGCCTTAATGAAGCAAGAAATTTGGTTTGGGTACAACAATTTAGAAGCTTATAAATAGTTCCAATTACAAAGCCAAATAATAGTTAACATTTTTAAAAGCATATCCCAACATAAATACCTCTGAGAATGAAGTAGATGGAGCTATATACTCTGATATAAGCGGCCCTTATTTCTGCTACAGGTCTGATCAGCAAAGTCTACTGAAAGCAGGTCTGAAATTGGACTGTTGCAGTCCCAATCAGCAAGGAAACACTTGGTAACAGCATTCCCAACCATGCACAAAATACCCTCCAACTGTAGTGATGGGTCTGGAGACTCCCCAACACCCTTTTAACCACTGCAAATGTCCACCCACAGGCAGCTACAGGTCCTTTCCAATCTGCAGAACACTCCAGCTTCGTTCTGAGCGATAGAACACGGGCAATCAGTCATGAAAAATCATCAACGCCTCCAAAGGACAAAGAGAACAGCCCAGAAATGTCTGCTGGGGTTTCTTGAGTACTGGATGCCCATCAATGGCTGCAGGAAAGCCTCAAAACCAAGGTATTTAGGCCCAAGTCACTCATGCCATGCTCAAGGTGGTACCCAGGAATGGTACAGCTGCAAGGAAATTGACATCAGCTGCAAAAAGTCTGGAAATCACCCTTAACTAAGTCACCCAGCCTTGGAGATAACCTTAAACTGTTTTTAGATACTTCAAACCCTTTTAACACACTTTTCAATGCAAAACATGAGAGGGGCAGCCAGCTAGGGCATCATCAAACCATCAAACTGTACAGCCAGCAAAGGGTTCTCTGAAAACACCATCGAAAGCTCAACAAAATCTCTAAAAATAATCTCCAATATAAACCCCAAAAACCTGCAATCAAAACACTTTAAAAAATATTCTTTTTGAAACCCCAAAATCCAAAACTCCGTGAATACCAATGTGATTCCTACATGAAATCACTCTACCCACTGGGGAGGATCTCACCTCCAAAACTAGTGATTTGATGAGGATTTTCACCCTCAATCAAACTTGGAAGAACTTCTCTATTCACTCCAGCAACATCCTATTATGTGTGCAAACTTGAATAATCCAAATGAGAGCCTCAAACCTCCTTTTATAACTTTTTTGCTGCTTTTTTGAAAAGCAGTTTTTGCTTTTTCATTGCTTTTTCAAAAAAACACTTTTTGCTTTTTTGCTTTTGCAATGCTTTTTTGAAAAAGCAATTTTTTATCCGAAAAAAAACATTTTTTGCTTTTTTAAAAATAACTTTATGTCTAAATCCCCTTTTCCTCTAGGCATCCACTTGAGGGGACATAACATAACTTATTAAATTAAAACACCAAAGTAAATATTATAACGTTAACTTTATTACTTTAGAATTTAATGTAATAATTTAAATAATCCAAACCATTTTGCAGAAAGCACTGTCAAGGCACTGAAAACTGAAACTGATCATGCCAAGAAGAAATTGATGTTGAAGAATGATGTTAGGTGCCAAACAAGCACTTTAAAAAAAATAGCAATGTTCTCCAAGAACTGTGGAGAACAACCCAAAAGGCCCAAAATGCTACAAAGAACGTCACCACAAACTTGAAAGCCAAGTGAACTCCACACCACCATTGGATGCCAAGAAAACCCTAAATTGAGCTCTCCAAGAATGTTGGAACTCTCCCAACTCACTTAGAAACCTTCGAAAAACCCCGAAAAACTGGCCAACGCTCATAGAACAATATGGCATAAAAATAGGGGCATTACATTTGTCTGTTAGAGAAATACTAAAATAAATTTGGAAGGAAAATATAAAGGTGGCATATGGAATATCAACTTCAAAGAGAATAAAAGAAGGATCCAGCTAACAAGAATAAATAGATTGTGTGTTCAAGAATCAAGTTAGGACCCTGCTATCCACTACAAAGAAGAGAAGAATGTAAAGAATACAAGAGGAATGTGAAGCCGACTCGGCTAGATTTTCAACAGGTCTGTTCAAAACCTATAACATAGAAAGCAAAGGTTTAAGCTAACTACATAAAAGCAAAATTTTAATCACAATAAGCTTGGCACTATGTATGAATAATGATGGTAATGTGAATAACATAGAACTCAAACAAGGGCTAACTCTACTGCATGAAACAAGAGAAAAAGACACAACTATCTCCACACCACACAAAAAAATAATTCATCTTGTCCAAGGATGTTTAGGGACAAGGGCACAAGAACCAAAATGTCCTATCCCTATCATCAATATTAATTTTTAGGGGGGAACATGTTAGTGTTTTATAGCTTCGGGAGCTATTTCCCTTAGTTCAAGGCTGTTCAGCCTTCATGTTGCAATTAATATTTTATATTTCTCATCTTCTAAGGGAGCCGACCTAGATAAGAAGTCACCTAGTTTTGTATATATACAAGGTGGTGATCATTCATTTAATCATCAAGTCATTCTCATTTCAATTCGCATTCTTTCAAGAAAGAGTTCGCACTTGTAGCAGCAGATCATTTTGTAGCAGCAAATCATTTTGTAGCAGTAGTTCAATCTCAAGGACAATCACATTCATTTGTATCTTTGCATCAAGGAAAGGTGCTATTATTCATTGTATCAAATTTGGCCTTGTGTTGGGCCCTGTGTTGTAAGCAGATTTCTGCTCTTATTTCTTCTATTATATAAGAGATATATTTTGCTGGGTTTTTCTCCCTTGAGAAGGAGGGTTTTCCCAAGGTAAACTGCTATGTTCATTAGTCTATTGTGTTGTGTTCTCTACTTATTTCATTTATGATTCTAAAACTAACATGGTATCAGAGTAGGTTTAAGAAAAGATCTAATCAGAATTGTTTAAGCAGTCAAGTCAACTCTTCATCTAAGGTAGATCTTGAAGGCAAAGTATTGCAAATCTAAGGTTGCAATTTATTCAGACCTAAGGATAGATCTTTGAAGGTGTATTTGTGCGGAAAAAGAAAATAGTGAATGGTGTCAAGGTAGAAGATAGGCTTGATGGAGCCTCAAACTTCAACTCTTGCAAACCCAAGGTACTCATTGCATTAGAGGAGAATGATTTTCTTGATTACGTGGAATATGATATGCCCGAGCCTTCGGATGATACTGACAAAATCCAGTGGATGAAAAATAGCACGAAGGCTAGAAAGATCATGATAGACTCTGTGATGAATCACCTAGTACCAATCATCTCCAAGTTGAAGACAGCTAAAGAAATGTTTGATACTCTAAAAGGATTATATGAGATCAACAATACCAACAGAGCCCTTGCTTTGAGAATATAGCTTCACCATGTAAAAATGCATAAAGAAGATTCAGTCATCTCATTCTTTATGAAGATTGCTCATTTGAGAGATTAGTTGAGCACTATTGGGGATATAATTGCAGACAAAGATCTTGTTATGTTGGCACTGTTGCCTAAATTTTCACCCTCTGGCTCAATCAGGCAAAGCAAATCGTGTTAACAGGTTCAAGAAGGCCAAATGAAGTATTCGGCCTAGGGCAAAGGTCATGAATCTGATGCTAGGTCACGGGGAACTCAGTGAAGAAGCCTGCCTTGTTCTGGTTCGGCATGAAAATCTTCTAAAGACAGAGTTGCCAAGACCCCACGAGTGTCACAGGGATCACAGGTCTTCTGCATTCTTCATTCGGCAGGACAGTTCTATTGTTTTGGCGACCGTAGAAGCTTCTATTGGCATATGTCTTAACTATCAGGATTGCGTCTTATCGATCTCAACATGTTCCTCCGACTATGTATATGGTGGTTCATCAGCGGAACTAGGCGATGTTGACATTATGTCTCAGCGAGGATTTCTTGTCTCGCCGACTGGAGAAACAGGGTACATCATATCAGCATGAGTTCACTTTTGTCTCATCGATCGGTGGCGGAAGGATGTGCTCATCGGTATAGGTTGGGGCGATCGCCGTAAGGTCTCGGCGAGTGACCTTCGGTCTCGCCGATGGGAAAATAACGAAGGATCCTTGTCGGCGTAACAATCGCCTTGTCTCGGCAACTCAAATGCATTGAGACCTTTCGGTGTAGCAAATGCAGTCTATGTGAGGTCTCACCAATCGAAGATGTCTCACCGAAGTCCGGAGATCTCGGCAAAGTGTTGTGACCTTTTCACACATCACCCCATTCAAAATGGGGACCCCCTAGTTTTGCTCTGTTCCTCGTCTTTTGGCTCCGGTTTTGTCTCTCCCTCTCGTTCTGCTGTCTGTCCTTTCCGGGGATGTCTCCGCCATTGAGTTTAAACATGAGTTTGGCCAAGTCTGAAAATAAGGGTTTTGACCTTCCTTGCCAATTTGAGGTCAAATGAAGTGAGAAAATTGAGATTTGAGACTAACATCGATGTCAGTGTGCTCCCAGCAAGCTTCCACTAAAATTTCATCTAATTCCGGGTACTTACTATTTTTAGTAAGTGTGCAATTCCAGACAATCCGTTAGCATTTTTGAGATTCCGACAGTCACACTGCATTCAGAACCCATCAAACTACTCGTGTGCAAAATTTGAACTGAAACAGGCAACTTACTATTTTTAGCAGTTCAGCTCTCGGAATAAATTTCAGGGCTTAGACGCAGAGTTTTTCTCTGCATGTTTGCATATTCCTTCTGGGTTTTTCAAGACCTTCCCAACAGTATAACATGCAAAGCGAGACAACAACTTTCAGAGTTCAGCCTTCAGAGGCTATTTTTAGGGTTTGCATGTCAAGGTTTCTTTTGCATGTCGGATGATTCCTGGTGGATTTTTCGAGAGCTTCGCAATGGTATGACATGCAAATGGAGATAATCACTTATTAAGGAACTTACTATTTTTAGCAGGTGCGTCCTGGCAGCCGCTTCCCAACAATTCAGAATCATGAGCTGATCGCAATGCAACAGAAACGAAGACAAACAGAGATCATTTGATATGCATGCAGAGCAAATTAGGGTTTCCAGCTTCGAGACCTGAAAAAGAGGGGCAAAAAGTCAGAATTTTCGAAAACTGGTGTAAACCACCGCGATCAGTATCCTTCAAGCTATCTGCTGGTAAAATTTGAGATCAAACGAAGCACTTACTATTTATAGTAAGTCATTTTGGAAACGGGCTAAAAATAGCAAGTCAAGTGCATGCGCCGATGTCAGCAGGGAGGTAACGTGGTGAGGAACGCCTCATTTGAATTTCAAATCAAACGAAGCTGTGGAGGTACCAGAAACGAGAGATTATTATAAATAGCAAAACACTTCCCAAAATATGCTATTTTTAGCAGGTCAACTCAGAATGGCAGTGTCGACAGATTGTTGAAGTCGCAAGGATCCGGTGTTCAAAATTTCAAATCAATATGAGCTTCAGAGATGCAGGAATCAAGGGACTTACTATTTATAGTAAGAAGCTGGCGAAGGCGAGAAAAAGTGACTAAGTCCGAAATATCCTGCTTCACCTTGAATATGCGCCCTCTTCGTAGATTGATGAGAAAAAGTTCTAAGTCTGAGGCTTCATCCTGTATCAACATGAAAATGCGCCCTCAAGGATGAAGAAACATAAAAAAATTCTCTAAGTCTGAAAGATATCCTCCAACACAAGTGAAATACGCCCACTCCAACATGAGACAAGAGAAAAAATTCTCTAAGTGTAAAGTTCATCCTGCTTCTATGGCAAAATGCGCCCAGCTCAAGGTCTCATGCTAGAAAATTTCTAAGTATCAACTCTCATCCTTCACCCATGGCTAAATGCGCCCTCACTCTAGGAAGAAGTTCAAAATTTTCTAAGGCAAGAATCTCGTCCTCCTCACTCAACAAAATGCGCCCACTTCCCACTCAAGTCAAAGAAAGTTAAATGTTTTATCCTCCACTGGCAAAATGCGCCCAAGGAAAGAAAGGGTCAAAAAAGTCAACGAATTTCATCCTGCTCCTATAGCAAAATGCGCCCAGCTCAAGGTAGAGGCATAAAAAAAATTCTAAGTGTTGAAAGATTCTCCACCACCTCCCCAAATGCGCCCATCCTTCATGCATGCTCAAATGCGCCCAAAATAAAAGAGGTCAAAGGAGTCAACAAAACTCATCCTTCACACATAGCAAAATGCGCCCAAATGGGGCCATGTGAAGACAAAATAGTGAAGTTCAAGAGTCATCCTTCACACATGTGATATGCGCCCAAGCTGAAGTTAGTAAAAGGTGAATGAAGAGTGTGAAAGTAAAATGAAAGGATAAAACTTGCTAGGCGTATCCTCTTGCATATGCTATATGCGCCTAAGGTAAAGTGTAGGGTCTTGAGATAAGTGCAAGGTGATGTAAGTGTTGCTAGGCGCTAAAAGTGCCAAGTGATGAAATTACTAAGGCGTAGACTTAAAGCATATCCCCCTTGACATGCAATATGCGCCATGTTAAAATGAATATGAGGTGAGGCGTGGTAAATGAGATAAAGGTGGTGAGTGAAAATGATGTGCTAGGCGCTGGAGTTTTAATTTAATATTCCCCTTCAAGTGTGGTGTGCGCCTAGACTTGAGAGATGATATTGCTAAGTGATGAAAAATAGTACATGCCTAGGCGTTGGAAATTGCCAAGTGAAAAATAGAATATGTTAAGTGTGATGGGCTTTCGAGAAATATTTTCTAAGAGAAGTTGATGAATTTTCTCACCACTGGCAAGATGGATTGAAGATTTTCTAAGGGAAAATTTTTCAAAAAAATGCTAAGTGATTCAAAAAATTTCTAAGGCACAAATATTTTCTTCCTCTAGAAAATACGCCTAGACTCTGAGGTGATAAGATTTTCCTAAAGCATGAATGAATTGCCTAAGGTGAAGTCAGAGAATGCCGACACAGGGTTGATAAAAATTTCTCAAGTCAGAGCAACAGGATTTTCACATATATGAACGGAATCAAATTTGTTAAGAAAAATTATTTTTTTCAAGGTGCAAAATTTAAGAAAATTAAATGAACCCGTTCGTTGTGCACCCATAAGTTCGACGCGTTCTGAAGGAAAGTTTCTTCTGGGTATTGAAGATTATCGATGAGGAGTTGATTTTGAAGTCTTACATGCTTCGCTGCGTCCTTCAGGGTGAAGACTTTGATGGGCACTGGATTAATGAGTTTTCCTAAAGGAAATTTGAAAATTTTCTAAGACAAAATGAAGAAAATGTGTTTTCAAGGTGAAATACTCCAGACGATGAATTAGAAAGGAACTGCCTAGGTGAATTTGCTCAGGCTCTTCGTGAAGATAATTTTCCTGAGCCAGAGATGAGTGAGATCAAATTTGCGAACACCTCAGCTAGAAAAGTAAAGGGGAATACAGTTGAAGTCAAGATGTTGGAAAATCATGAAGAAAGCAAAGTTGTGCTAGAGGAAAACGATGAACGCTTGGAAGTTAGAGCGTGAAAATCCTAGTAGGTAAGTGAGTTTATATTATGAAATGTTCTAATACTCCTCTTCTTGCTTGTTTTGCAGGAGGAACGTCGAGACCAAGCAGTGATGACTTAAGTGATGAAGCAAGTAATTCAAGATGACATTTCGGCCTCGAAGGAAGAAAAGTTGCGAAAAATGGCTAAGCGTTGAGACTTAGTATAACTCAAGTGACAAAGAAGAAGTTGAAGAACAACGTCAAGAAGAAGATCAAGAGTTGTGTGAACGCATCTACAAACGGGAATCTTCTAGAAGATGGTGGCCATTAATGGTTCATTTATTACCCCACTCTCCTTTGTGGCGGTTTTTAGGGCGAATCTTGTTTAGGGCTGAGGTGGCACAATCTGGGCCATCCAGCCGATTGTAATCTAAGCCATCCGTTGGACTTGGCTAACTATAAAAGGGGGAGTCCCCCTCATTTGTATCTCATTAGAAAGAGAATTAGATCGGAGTTAGGATAGCAGAGGAGTAGAGAGCAATTAGATAGTATAGTTTACTTTAGATTGAAAAGGAAGGAAAGTCTTCCCTTTGGATACTTTGTAAGAAGTTGTCATGTATGCTTTCATAATAAAAGAATTTTCATTGATGGTGATTTCTTCTTTGTTATGAGTAGTTGTTGAGGCTTCTTCGTCCTTCATATTCACGTAGCATCTTGAAGTAGCTTAAAGTAAAGTAGATTTCATTTCATGCAAGTACTTAGTAATTGTGGAATGTGGTGCTCGACTTGAACAAGACTTCGCTTGTCCATACCACTAGTGGGCTCGCTGACGGTGGGTTCGCCTTGCGTGGTTAACTGGAACTTTGTGAAACTTAACTTTGATTATGGTTTATATGTTGGCATGCGTCGTTGTGATGGTGTCTTCATGCTAGATCATGATCTGAACATCTGAAGTCACTCCTCTGAAGATTGCACCAGTTCCGCGGAAGCTGTCCGAAGTGAGGCAAAACGGAGCTTGGTTGAAGTCTGTGAGAATTGATCACCGTGTCCCATGCTTTAGAATAGACTAGAACATTCTTATCCCTACACTCATTTTAATTTCAGTTCATTTCGGGTTAGAATTAGGAAACTTGTGCTCACCTGCCAAATCATTTGAATTACATGAAACCCCTTAGTCCGCTATCTGCTGTCAACTGTCGAACAATTGTGTAAGTCCCCTTGAAATACCAATAAATCACATCAAGCCAACTGAGGGTATTCTATTGCATTATCGGAACCTTGGAGTTGAAAGCATGAACTCACTTGCAATCTTAGCATGCTGAATACTTTGTTCGAGAGAGGATAGAGTATCCATTGGGAAACTTTATTCTGTGTTGGTGCGGTCACAAAAA
This sequence comes from Sequoia sempervirens, assembly GCA_007258455.2. NCBI lineage: Eukaryota > Viridiplantae > Streptophyta > Pinopsida > Cupressales > Cupressaceae > Sequoia > Sequoia sempervirens. The sequence goes on from VDFB02313803.1 coordinate 160,147, forward strand.
CCACGTCAACACAAAGCAAGCAGGCTTCGCTAGGAGGTCTCGCCGAAGCCACAAGGTCTACCCGATAATTAAAAGGAAGCATGTTTCGGGACAGGTCTGGCCGACAACAAAGTCTCCCAACACAAAGAAAAGAGGGCCCTCGATATGACTAAGGGATCTCGCTGAGATGTCTCAGCGATTGCACAAGGTCCCCCCAAAACGAAATAGAGTCTCGACGAACAAAGACGGTTTTGCCGATCGAAAGGAGGCCCCACCAAAACATGAAAGGGCTCGCCAACAGTTAAGATGTTGCCTTGAGGTCCTGCCGACAACGAGAGTTCCTGCCGACATACAAGGTCTTATCGGCAAGAGTCTTACCGAAGAGGTAGAGCCACAACAGGACGAAATGCTCTCGACATAGGTTGAAGCTTTCGACAAGATGTCTCACTGAAGTGTGAGTGTCTCATCCACAAGGGCAGATATCAGTATGACAGAGACGCTCGGTATGAGGTCTGGCCGACAGGCCAATGTCTTACCGACCGGAAGGAGCTCGCATGAGTTGAGGCCATCGGGATGAGGTCTTGTCGACTCGGTAAGGTCTCACCGACTAGCAGAAGGCGCCCGACCATCGGAATGATGTCTTACCAACATGGAGTGGTCTTAGCGACGAAAAATGATATCGGCATGACTGATGAGGCCCACTGTAACCTCTCGCCGATGAATGTTTCTCTTGCCGAAGTGAAACGAAGTGAGCCCTCGCCAAAGCAAGGTGCCTTCGGCACAACCTCTTGCCGATAAAGTGATGTCCTACCGACAGGAAACCAACAGAAGTCTCCCCGACCCGAGGAAGTCTCGCCAACTTTGGAGCATAGCGATAGGATAATGAGGCTTCGGTGAGAGGTCTCACAGGCACACAAATGTCTCGCCGAGGAATGAAGAGCCCAATGATGGGTTGAAGTGAGCTCGAAGAATGAAAAGGAGGTCTGTGAGATGTCTCGCCGACCGATCAGGTTCTGGCCGAAGTGAATAGGGGATCGCTAAGGGGTTGAAGGCATGGCCGTAACGTCCTGCCGACCCGAAGGGGTCTTACCGATACAAAGTGAACTCAGGGCGTCGCTATGACTCTTGCCAATGATAGTGAGTTACGCCGATGACTGCAGAGAAGCATCATCACATCGGGGAGACACGATTAGGTGTCTCACCGACATGCGATTATGGTGATGAGCTCGTGACCGCCCGAGACAGCTTGCGTGGCAACTTGACCAACAGAAAGAAAATCAACAAAATGTGAATTAATGTGTGTCTGTTCTGGACTCTGGAGCATTCAAGGCACTCAACAGTGGATTTCATTAGGTAGACACAACGACCAGAAGTAAATGCACCCGATAGCTTCAAAAGATCTAAGGGGCTTCTCCAAACAGTAACTCTTCACCGACACACACCAGATGGACACGCAGGCTTCAACATTAATTTCAATCAAAAGATCTATGGGAGATCTTTTCTGGGACGGATATTTTTGTAAACACTAAGGGGCCGGGGTCTTGTCTGTATATAAGGCATTTTTTGCCTTTTTGTGGGGAGTTCGGAGGATGTATTCAAGGGAGTTAGTGTTTTTTTCATCAATCCTTTTCTCAATTAATGTATGTTTCTGTAACTCAACTGGAATCCTGAATACAACACAGAGTTTACCTTGAAAGCTTGTGTTCATGTTTGTATTGATTCTCATTTTTGTATCTTTCTTACGAACATGCAAGTCTTTAACTGTGTTTTATAATTTTGCACTTATGTCTTAAGGTTGTGAAATTGATCTTTCCTTCCCAAGATGTGTATGTAGGCCAAACCTGTTAGGACTAGGCATTAAATCTGAAAGAAGTTGTTCTGAGTATATGAAGTAATAGAATTTAAACTTTCAAGTGTATGTTCATCCTGTTTTCTTTTCAGAATTCCTCATCATTTCGGTGTATCACCTTAGATTTAAATCTTTATTTTATGCATTCTTTCTTCCTTTTTCCCCACAAGAACCAGTAGTTTCAGGTGACACCAAAGGAAGCCGGCCTTCTCCGGAGGTTCACTCCAATCTCAGGTGACCCACAGCCTTGGAATGATCCAATGTTTCACTAGAAAGCTCAGTTTTTACAACTTTGCATCAGGGTGCATTTCTAGGTGACAACAGTTTCTGGCACGCCCGGTGGGACAGTGAACTAGATTGAATTGCTGGTTTAGTATGCAACCAATGAATTTCAGGCTTTATAGAAGTCCTTTGGCATACTTGGCGACTCCATAAAGAGGAAAGAGCTCCAGAAATCAACGCCTTCTTCAATTTATGAGAAAAGTTCAGACTAAAGGCAGCTCAAGTCCCTTTGAATATTTGCAGCTGTCACCGCCAAGAAGGAAAGGCAGAGCAACAGAAAAAAGAGGAACAACAGTTATCTATTCTAGAAGAACTCAGTCTACTCCTCCATCTGTGGGGTCACACATTGTTGTCCCATTCTTGGCTTCATCTAGAATACCAGTAAATCCGCCACAGCCACCTCCAATGGCCGCTCCAAGGAATCAACCCTTTGTCGCTTTCAACGGAGGGAGTCCTTTGAACTTGGCTCAACACAATGATATCCCAATGGCAACCTTGAAGAGTCTGCCAATTTTTACAGGGGAAGACCAAACTACCCCAATTGGACACATGAGAGATGTGGCTTCGTTATGCGGAGTTCACCACATAACCCAAGAGGACGTTACAGTGAGACTACTGGCTGCTTCACTGAAAGGAAGAGCTGTACAGTGGTATAGGAGCCTACCAGTCAGTTCAATTGCAACATGGGACGAATTTGGAGATAAGTTGCATAAACAATTCCAAGACAGGTCTGACAACTTGTCTCTACTGGAGCAATTGACTACAATCAAGAGGGCTCCACAAGAGCAAATGAATGATTTCAACTTTAGATTTTAGAGAACTTGGGATAAAATCCCTGCAACGGTGAGGCCACCTCCAGAATACGCATTTTTGTATTTTTTAAGGGCTCTGAACAGCGACATAGCTGTCATGATACAGTCAATGGGAGGGGTCTCTCTACCAGACGCCTTTGAAATAGTTATCAGAGCTGAAAACAGCTTGATACAAGCAGGCAAACTCGCTCCTAGGCCACCTATGCCAATATTCCCAGAAATTCATGCAAACATTCCATTGCAAATACCTCCCTTCACACCTCTATCAGATGTACCAACGCTGCCAACTGTTGTTCCAGCCGTTGATAGACAAGAGAGTGCTACTTCAGGCTCATCACAGGAGCTACAAGAGATCAAAAATTTTTTACAGACATTTGGCAACAAGTTGGTGAACTTGGAAAAACAACAGACCTATTCTAGGCCTTATCAATAGCAAAATCAGGCCTCAAGCCAGCCTTTTCAAGGTCAACAACAGCAATTCCAAGGTAATAGACAAGCTTATCAGGGCAATTATCAAGGCACAAGACAGAATGTGAACACAAGACCCTTTCAGGCCTATGCTCCAGCACCTGTTAGTGCAATCAAAGACCTAGTTCCTACTCAAAATAATTTAGCAGCAAATTATGAATGGTGCTACGCTTGCAATCAGCCCCACAATCAGGCCACTTGCTCAAATGGACTCATCAATCAGGCACTTATGGTGCAGAATGCCTCAAGCTCACAACAGCATGCACCTAATGAGTCATCTCCACAACACGAAGATCAGTTTGCAAATGATGCTACTCTACTTAACTGGCAGGGTAAGGAGTTTTGTGGATTGAATGTGGACAGTTTTCCTGTTGCGGCTAATACGAGAGCAAAGAAGAGAGCATTTGAGCTCGATCCTGCAGCCTACAAAGGAAAGGCATCGGCTGTGGAACCATCTGCATCTTGAGTGACTAGTGTTTTGCAAAGAAATCAGCAACTCCCAGTTAAAGAGCAGCCACGCTTACAAGCTGATCACACTGGCGTAAAGGTACACAATAAAGTAAACCCAGTTGTACCTTTTAACATTCTTGATAGTATGAAAAAGACAAATGTGACGATGTCTATGTGGGATTCATTGGTCATCCCTAGTCAAAAGGATATTCTATGTTCAGCCTTGTCAAATCTTAAGTTATCAGGTGAGTCTGAATCCCCATTAGGTCAAGATGGGCTGTTTTGACAAATAATGCTCAGGCAGATGATAAACAGTCCAGCAAAGAGGTAGGAAAGGAAGTCAAACCACCTTCTTTCTACGTGTCAGTGATTATTGGTGATAAATTAGTCCATAACTGTATGGTAGATAGTGGAGCTAGCAGCTCCGTCATGCCAAAATAGATTGCTAACAAACTTGGACTAAAATACCAGCCTTTAGAAAAGGGAGTGATCCAATTGGATGGTACTTCGGTTAATACTTTGGGTATTATCAAGGATTTAAACTTCACCCTCCATGCTTGTCCAAATTTTTCAGTTCCTCAAGACATATGTGTCATAGATCTTCCACCCTTCTTTTCCTTGTGTTTATCTAGAGACTTTATAGCCAAGATAGGTGGTTATGTATCAGCTGATTGGTCTCCTATGTTATTTAGAACAAGATATGGAACCAAGGTTACCATTAAATCCGAGAGACTGGGTAAAGATCACATTGAGCCATATAACCCAAGTCCCTTTAATGTTGTTCTTACTGCTGCAGACACAAATTGTGTCATTCTTTCTGACAATGAACTAGTTGCTGCTCAAGAACTCCAATCAGAAGTTGTTCCTGAGGTGTTGTTGAATGAATGGGCAGTTGAGAATGTATTGGACAGTCCTGAAGACCTTATTCAAGATGTTGGTATGGGCAACTATGTCATTCTTGAGCCTGACACAGAGATTCCAAACTTGGAGAAAGATGCGGATCAGTTGTTGCAACCACTAAATGGATTTTGGGAGATGTTCTTCGATGGTTCCAGAAGTAAGAATGGGGCAGGAGGAGGTGCAATGTTGATTTCTCCACAAGGTGATAGGTACTACTCTGCATTCCATTTTGCTTTTGCATGCTCCAATAACACTACTAAGTATGAAGGCCTTGTTCAAGGTCTAGAGTGGGCAAGGAAGAGAAGAATACCCAGCTTGAAAGCCTATGGGGACAGTGAATTAATTGTTAATCAAGTAAGGGGCCTAAATGTTGCTAAAAATGACACATTAAAGTCTTATAGAAACAGAGTGTGGAACATGCTTGAGGAATTTGATGCCTTTAATTTAGTGTCTATCCCAAGAAATCAGAACAAACATGTTGATAGGCTTGCAGCCATCGGAGCACAATTTGATATTCCAGGAGATATTAGAAAAGAGATGCAACAGTATGTGAAGGTTGTAGTTAGACCATCAATTCCTGACAACAACATTCACTAGCAAGTCTTTGACAATGATGAACAGATCCTTTCTTTCCTGCTTGAAGAAGATCAATTCTCCACGGTGAATCAAGCAAAACTCAAGCAGCAGTATGGTGATCAAGTCATACAGCTAAAGACAAATAAATTACCCAAAGGCCTTGTTACCTTAGAGTCAATTTTCAGTATTGATGATCAGCTTAAAAAGGGTAAAGCCGGCTTGCAGATCAAACAAGAGCACTATGAAGAGCTAGAGATTTTCAAGGGTAAGCTCCTTAAGATAGGAAAAATTTGTTCACCTGAAGATAAACAAGTTTTTGTTACTTTATGTCAAGAATTTTATGATGTCTTTGCTTGGGAATATTCGGATTTGAAAGGGTTTGATCCCCACATTGCTCAGCACACAATTGAGTTAGAGCCGGATGCTAAGCCAGTAAAGCAGAAACAAAGGCCCTTGAATCCTAAACTTGAGCCCCTAATGATTAAGGAGTTGACTAAACTAGTTGAGGGGGGTATTGTCTTCCCTATCAAGCACACTTCATGGGTTTCTAATCTTGTACTAGTTAGAAAGAAAAGTGGTGAGATAAGGCTCTGTGTAGACTTTAGGGATCTTAACCGATCCTCTCTAAAAGACCACTACCCATTGCCCTCCATGGAACAAATCTTACAAGAAGTTGTTGACTCTGAAAGATTTTCCTTATTGGATGGTTTTTCGGGCTATAATCAAGTACTGGTTAAAGAGGAAGACCAGTTTAAAACCGTTTTCACAACTAAGTGGGGCACCATGACATACAAAAGGATGCTTTTTGGTTTGTCCAATGTTGGTGCCACATTTCAGAAGGCCATGGACATGGCATTTCAAAGTTTGATCAACAAGATTATACTGATTTACCTAGATGATGTTACAGTATATTCCAAGAATGCTGATAAACATTTGTTACATCTTAGGCAAGTTTTTGAAAAGTGCAGGGAGTTTGGTATCTCCCTCAATCCAAAGAAGAGTATCTTTGCTGTCCGCGAAGGGAAACTATTAGGACACATAGTGTCAAAGCAAGGAATCACTATTGACCCTGAAAGAGTTAGAGCCATACTTGAATTGCCGCTGCCTAATCACAAGAAGGGTCTACAGAGCTTTCTGGGACAGATCAACTTTCTGAGAAGGTTCATCCTAGATGTGGCGAACCTGCTACAACCTCTAACAACCATGTTAAAGAAGAATGCAGTCTTCAATTGGACAAAGGAGGCAAAGCACAGTTTTGGAGAAATTAAGGAGGCATTAGCATCTGCTCCGACATTGGTAAACCCAGACTTCTCTAAAGACTTCTTTTTATATGCTTTTGGTAGTAGTGTTTCAATCTCTACTATGCTGGTTCAGAAGAATAATGACAATTTGGAACAACCCATAGCCTTCTTTAGCCAAATACTTGCTGATTACGAAGAAAGGTATACATTTGTTGAAAAGCACGTTCTCTCTGTGATTAGAAGTCTGAAGAAGTTTAAATCTTTGCTTTCAAACAATAAGGTTCATATTCTGGTTGCACACTCAAGTGTGAAGGAATTTATGTTGAATAAGGATCTGAATGAAAAAAGAGTAGGGTGGATCACTAAGGTCATGGAGTACGATGTAGATATTAAGATCACCAAGCTAGTTAGAGGTAAAGGTCTTTGTGAACAGCTTGCTACAGGGTCAAGCAGTGAAAGTGAACTAGAAAAAGATGTTGTGCTTGCCAATACAAATGAGCCAAAGAATGCTCAAGATGATGTGCCCACGGGGATAACTAATTGGGTTCAAGATATGACCCAATTTCTACAAACTGGTCAATGTCCATTAGGTCTGAACAGAGCCAAAAGAAGATACTTTAGACTGCAGTCCATACCATATGTGCTGATGGGCAATATTCTTTTTTAAAAAGATCTGAATGGTGTCCTGTTAAGATGCATTCACAGTGGTCAAATTGAAAAAGTGCTTCATGAGTTTCATGATGGAGCTGCAGGAGGTCACTTTGCTCCCAGAACTACTGCCTGGAAGGTCATGAGAGCTAGTTACTACTGGCCCAGCTTGTTCAAGGACGCGTATGCCTGGTCAAGAAAGTACATCAAATGTGCTCTGTTCTCAGGAAAGGAAAACCTGTCTGCTATGCCCCTGCATTCAATTCAAGTAGAGCAGCCCTTCATGAGATAGGGCATTGATTTTATTGGACCAATAAATCCACCTTCTAGTGCTGGTCACAAATGGGTACTTACAACCACTGACTATTTTACAAGGTGGACAGAAGCAGTTGCATTGAAGGAAGCAAAAGAATCTTCAGTTTTGAACTTCTATGAAGATATAGTCACCAGGTTTGCAGTGCCTGACTCCATCATATCTGATAATGCCCTTGCATTCACGGGTCTAAGGGTAACCGACTGGGCCGTTAAGCATGGCATTCATTTGAACATCTTCAAATTATTACCCTCAAGGTAATGGCCTAGCTGAGAGCACGAATAAGAACCTCATCAGAATTATTAAAATAACCATAGAGGATAATCAAAGGACCCGGCACGTCAGTTTAAAGAATGCACTTTGGGCAGACAGAGTGACCCCTAAGAGGTCTGTTGGTAACTCGCCATATATGTTGGTCTATGGCAAAGAGGCAAGATTGCCTTTGTCTATAGAGCTTCCGGCTCTTGATATTGTTTGCTAGTTGGAGATGTTTGAGGAGCAGGACCCCATGTCTGTGAGGTATGCAGAGCTCATGGAACTCGAATAATCAAGGAATAGAGTAATGAAAGCTTTGGAGTATCATCAGCTCCAAATGAAAAAAACTTTTGACAAGAAGGCTACAGAAAAGGTTTTCAAGGTAGGAGACCTCGTGCTCAAATGGTACGTTCTGAAAAGCAGGCCAGACTATCACACCAAGTTTGACAACATGTGGACGGGCCCATTCCCTATCAGAGATTGTAAGGAGCACAATGCTTATCAGCTAGCTACAACGGACGGGGAAGTGCTTCCTATCCCAGTCAATGGGATACACCTTAAGCCCTGCTTTCAAATCTGATGGGGTTCCCTTTTTGTACATATTTAGTTAGGTTTTATGTTTTCAATAAGTGCTTTGCATTATGGTTCGTTTGTTTGTTGTTTTGCTTCGTTCCCTGAATGCTGTTTTAACGCGGTATTTTCTCTCTGTCATTTTCCCTTGTTTCGTTTTTGGGCAACCTGTTATGACCCGTAGATCTCATGAGGTTGAAGCCATGTGCAAGACTGATATTTTCTTTGTTTTCTGAGCTTTCTAACGACTCCATGCCCAATGGACAAGACCAATCACTGGTTCTCATGTTTAGCAGGCAAACATCCCGCAGAGGTCGCCAGAATTGTTGCCTAAATTTTCAACCTCTTGCTCAATCAGGCAAAGCAAATCATGTTAACAGGTTCGAGAAGGCCAAATGAAGTATTCGGCCTAGGGCAAAGGTCATGAATCTGATGCTAGGTCACGGAGAACTCAGTGAAGAAGCCTGCCTTGTTCTGGTTCGGCATGAAAATCTTCTAAAGACAGAGTCGCCAAGACCCCAAGAGTGTCACGGCGATCACAGGTCTTCTGCATTCTTCATTCGACAGGACGGTTCTATTGTTTTGGCGACCGTAGAAGCTTCTATCGGCATATGTCTTAGCTGTCGCGGTTGCATCTTACCGATCTCAACATGTTCCCCTGACTATGTATATGGTGGTTCGTCGGCGGAACTAGGCGATGTCGGCATTATGTCTCAGCGAGGATTTCTTGTCTCGCCGACTAGAGAAACAAGGTAAATCATATCAGCATGAGTTCGCTTTTGTCTCATTGATCGGTGGCAAAAGGATGTGCTCATCGGTATAGGTTGGGGTGATCGCCGTAAGGTCTCGGCGAGTGACCTTCGGTCTCACCGATGGGAAAATAATGAAGGATCCTTGTCGACGTAACAATCGCCTTGTCTCGGCGACTCAGATGCATTGAGACCTTTCGGTGTAGCAAATGCAATCTATGTGAGGTCTCACCGATTGAAGACGTCTCGCCGAAGTCAGGAGATCTCGGCAAAGCAAGCAGGCTTCGCTAGGAGGTCTCGCCGAAGCCACAGGGTCTCCCCGATAATCAAAAGGAAGCATGTTTCGAGACAGGTCTGGCCGACAACAAAGTCTCCCTGGCACAAAGAAAAGAGGGCCCTCGGTATGACTAAAGGATCTAACTGAGATGTCTCAGCGATATCATAAGGTCCCCCTGAAACGAAATAGAGTCTCGGCGAACGGAGACAGTCTTGCCGATCAAAAGGAGGCCCCACCAAAACATGAAAGGGCTCGCCAACAGTTAAGATGTCGCCTTGAGGTCCTACCGACAATGAGAGGTCCTGCCGACATACAAGGTCTTATCGGCAAGAGTCTTACCGAAGAGGTAGAGCCACAACAGGACAAAATGCTCTCGACATAGGTTGAAGCTTTCGACAAGATGTCTCACCGAAGTGTGAGTGTCTCATCCACAAGGGCAGATATCGGTATGATAGAGACGCTCGGTATGAGGTCTAGCCGACAGGCCAATGTCTTACCGACCGGAAGGAGCTCGCATGAGTTGAGGCCATCGGGATGAGGTCTTGCCGACTCGGTAAGGTCTCACCGACTAGCAGAAGGCGCCCGACCATCGGAATGATGTCTTACCGACATGGAGTGGTCTCAACGACGAAAAATGATATCGGCATGACTGATGAGGCCCGCTGTAACCTCTCGCCGATGAATGTTTCTCTTGCCAAAGTGAAACGAAGTGAGCCCCCGCCAAAGCAAGGTGTCTTCGGCACAACCTCTTGCCGATAAAGCGATGTCCTACCGACAGGAAACCAACGGAAGTCTCCCCGACCCGAGGAAGTCTCGCCAACTCTGGAGCATAGCAGTAGGATAATGAGGCTTCGGTGAGAGGTCTCACAGGCACAAGAATGTCTCGCCAAGGAATGAAGAGCCCGACGATGGGTTGAAGTGAGCTCGAAGAATGAAAAGGAGGTCGGTGAGATGTCTCGCCGACCGAGCAGGTTCTGGCCGAAGTGAATAGGGGCTCACTAAGGGGTTGAAGGCATCGCTGTAACGTCCTGCCGACCCGAAGGGATCTTACCGATACAAAGTGAACTCAGGGCGTCGCTATGACTCTTGCCAATGATAGTGAGTTACGTCGATGACTGCAGAGAAGCATAATCGCATTGGGGAGACATGATTACGTGTCTCACCGACATGCGATTCTGGTGATGAGCTTGTGACCGCCCGAGACAGCTTGCGTGGCAACTTGACCAACAGAAAGAAAATCAACGTGTCTGTTCTGGACTCTGGAGCATTCAAGGCGCTCAACAGTGGATTTCATTAGGTAGACACAACGACCAGAAGTAAATGCACCCGGTAGCTTCAAAAGATCTAAGGGGCTTCTCCAAACAGTAACTCTTCACCGACACACACCAGATGGACACGCAGGCTTCAACATTAATTTCAATCAAAAGATCTATGGGAGATCTTTTCTGGGACGGATATTTTTGTAAGCCCTAAGGGGCCGGGGTCTTGTCTGTATATAAGGCATTTTTTGCCTTTTTGTAGGGAGTTCGAAGGATGCATTCAAGGGAGTTAGTGTTTTTTTCATCAATCCTTTTCTCAATTAATGTATGTTTCTGTAACTCAACTGGAATCCTGAATACAACACAAAGTTTACCTTGAAAACTTGTGTTCATGTTTGTATTGATTCTCATTTATGTATCTTTCTTTCGAACATGCAAGTCTTTAACTATGTTTTATAATTTTGCACTTATGTCTTAAGGTTGTGAAATTGATCTTTCCTTCCCAAGATGTGTATGTAGGCCAAACCTGTTAGGACTAAGGCATTAAATCTGAAAGAAGTTGTTCTGAGTATATGAAGCAATAGAATTTAAACTTTCAAGTGTATGTTCATCCTGTTTTCTTTTCAGAATTCCTCATCATTTCGGTGTATCACCTTAGATTTAAATCTTTATTTTATGCATTCCTTCTTCCTTTTTCCCCACAAGAACCAGTAGTTTCAGGTGACACCAAAGGAAGCCGGCCTTCTCCGGAGGTTCACTCCAATCTCAGGTGACCCACAGCCTTGGAGTGATCCAATGTTTCACTAGAAAGCTCAGTTTTTACAACTTTGCATCAGGGTGCATTTCTAGGTGACAACATGCACTAAATGGTCTTCCTCAATCTTGGGAACCCTTTATTCAAAGCATCAGTGGGAGATTTAAGTTGCCCAAGTTTGATCGTCTTCGAGCTGATTGTATTCAAGAGGAGTCCAGGTTAGCAGCAAGAGGAATTGGGTGCAATTATCATAATGTAGAAAATCAAGTTCTTGCTACACATACTTCTAGAGAAAGAGGCAAAGGAAGAAAGAGGATTAGAGACAGAGAATCAGATTCTGCCCCAGAACCAAAGAAGAAGGATCTCTCTCACATTCAATGTTTCAGGGGTGACAAGTATGGTCACTTTGCTCGAGATTGCAAATTAGGGTCTACTCAACATGTTTCTACTGCGGAAATTGACATAGGGACATCTCAGAAGGAGCCAAGTTCTAAAGTCAATTCAGAAGGTTTCTTATTCTAAAGCCAATCAGTTTCTTCGAAGAGGAGGAAATAACATTCAGAGGGAGTCTGACAAACCAACAAAGGCAACCTTGGACAAGGAGGTCAAGAGGTTGATGCCAGTACTTGGAGCTTCAGAGGGAGTCACATCATCATGAAGACTTGTTGTAATGTATATTTCCCTGAGACGGAGAAATATGAGGTGAAAGCCCTTGTAGTGTATATTTCTCTAAGATAGAAATATGAGGTGAAAGCCCTTGAAGTGTATATTTCTCTGAGATGGACAAATATGAGGTGAAAGCCCTTGTAGTGTATATTTCTCTAAGACGGGGAAATATGAGGTGCGAGCCCTTGTTCATCTCTGAGACTGAGATGAGAGGTCATGTTGAGAGACTCCATGACGACATCACGTTGAGAGACTCTGTGATGAACTCTTGTACATCTCTGAGACTGAGATGTGGGTGCAGCCATTATGAGCGTCATGTTGAGAGACTCCATGACGAGGATATCTGGAAAATACCTCCCTAGCAAAGAGGAAGTGTTAGTGTTTTATAGCTTCAGGAGCTATTTCCCTTAGTTCAAGGCTGATAGGCCTTCACGTTGCAATTAATATTTTATATTTCTCATCTTCTAAGGGAGCCGACCTAGATGAGAAGTCACCTGGTTTTGTATATATACAAGGTGGTGATCATTCATTTAATCATCAAGTCATTCTCATTTCAATTCGCATTCTTTCAAAGAGGAGTTCGCACTTGTAGCAGCAGATCATTTTGTAGCAGCAGTTCAATCTCAAGGACAATCACATTCATTTGTATATTTGCATCAAGGAGAGGTGCTATTATTCATTGTATCAAATTCGGCCTTGTATTGGGCCTGTGTTGTAAGCAAATTTCTGCTCTTATTTCTTCTATTATATAAGAGATATATTTTGTTAGGTTTTTCTCCCTCGAGAAGGAGGGTTTACCCAGGGTAAACTGCTGTGTTCATTAGTCTATTGTGTTGTGTTCTCTACTTATTTCATTTCTGATCCTAAAACTAACAGAACATTCCTGGGACATCTCCCCTAACTGGGGGACTTTTCCCAAGGTGCCCCCTTCCACAAAAACATAAGCACATCAAGACATCAAGACATCCCCTACGTCTAACAAAATTAGACCCTTAAAAAACCCCACTTAAAACAAAAACCTTGACCACACTGAGCTTGGTTGCCTCCATACCCCTGCTCTTTCTTTTCTTTTCTCACTTTTTTTTTTTAAATATTTTTGTGCTATGGTGGATGGAAAGCAATATTCTTTTCACAATTAAATCCGCATTCATTGAATTCCATTTATAATTTTGTTTTGCCTAGTCAATAGTGGTTCCAAGTAAAGCTACCATGATATAAAATATTTTGATTTATCATTATTTATGATTACAGTTGGCATTGAATTATCAATTGTCACCTATGTATTCTCAATTTTGTAGTTAAAGTTGTACATTTGTTCAAAATATAGTTATTTTATATATATTATCTGTTACATTCCACTTGTGCCCTAGCCATTTTGATGTTGTGCCCTAGATATTATGGAATTGTGCCCTAGTATTTTAATGTCATTTGTCAAGCATGTATATATATATATATATATATATATGTCATTACTTAGCTGGTTGAATGGAGATATACAATGTATATATAGCTGGTTAAATTAAGTTCATTTGACAGATGTTTTCATGTTTACATAGATGCAGATGCAAAGATGTAGTGAGATATCGGACTAACTACTTGCTTTTGACCTAGCGGTTGCAAGAAATATCGCCTCCGAGAAGGGAGGAAAAGTATCATCAAGTACGAGGGGTAATGGAAGAGAAGTCTAGCGCCATCTAAAACCCAACCTGTACGTTGTGATTGTCATTTGAGTAGGGATTGGAACTACAAGTTCAAAGTTGTCAGGTAAACCACAAGGTCAACCCTAAGTGTTAGGATCACCTAAACTATGTTGTTGGTCATGCAGCATCACCTTATTATTTCTTTTGAATTTAAAATTAAAATTGAATCTTTAAAGGATCTTGAATTTTGGATTGTCTTTTGGTGAACATTTAAATGGCTCCCGAAAATATTTAATTAATTGATCAAATATAAAAGAATTAAACTTAATATCTATTGATAATTTCAAACACGTATTTATATAAAGAAAATGGAAGAAAATACTAATAACATTCTTATTTAAAGAACAATCATTAAATGTTCCTATTATTAATATTTAAAAGAATAGTCTTTATGCATTATTTAGGGGTGAGTAATTTTTATATTTTAAAGGCATTTCTTATGTAAATACTAATGCCTTATTTTCATATCAATATGAAAATAAACCATTATGTCGTAGGTTGTATTAGGAAGCCCAATTTTCACATCGGTGGCTATTCTTGAATTCTTTTTGTTAATTACTCTTGGGTAATGTTAAGCCACGATAGAATAATTTATAGTAGTATATCGAAAGGTTAACATTGGGGGGTTTCTTTGAAATGCCTTTATGATCGTGGAGAGTAGTGGCAGTGAGGTGGCCGACACTTCGCAAAACGTGGAAGAGGTAAACTCGAGCTAACTATTTCTTTTGTGAGATCTTTCATCTCTCCTCACAACCGTTTCTTGGCAATCAATTGGGCTCATTCGGAATATAGGCTTTTAAGATACAATTTTAGCTTGGTTTTGGGGGTTTGGCAGATGGAGAAAAGAAACAAGTCTAAATGAAGAATATGGATATTAAGCCAGAACCACTGGAACTCAGCTGAAGCAGAGTCATAAGCCGAGGAGTATTGGCTGCAACTTGTACTTGTTGAGTACTCTAAAATCAGAATTCGTAGTGATCTGAGTGTATTAGTCGAAGTGACCAATGCTGCAATCTGAAGAAAAGAGCAGGAGCCACTCACTTATCATGTCAAGTCTAAACACAAGCATGTCTCTTTTTCTTGACTCTGTGGTAGTATTTTTCTATGTCATTTGTGTGTAAATGTTCTACCAAAACGGATATGCTGCATGCACGACTAGACAATATGGAAGAAAGATTATGAAGGGTTAAAGAAACCAGTTACGAGAAGAAATAGTTGCACGTTTTCTCATACATGTAAAACTTTATTTGGTTTTCCTAAGTTGTTTGCTTATTCGTGTAGCATTTAAGATGAATTTATAGGTCAGCTTGAGAGCAAATATATTGTATTCTTCCTCAAGAACGACTCTTTATTTGATTTCCTAGACTCCTCTATGCTGCACAAGAATAATTGCGAGTTCTTGGAATATATATTAATAATGACTCCTTAGTTCCAACAAATGGCAGAATTCAAAACCCAACCTTGGCAATTCTTTTCAATAATATAGCAATTTGAGTAGGAGTTTTGCTTCCCTAGAAGAAGAAGGGCTATCTTATCTTGAATGGTTTAAACCCTTTTGTACTAAATGCTAATTGCAGATTTCTTGCATGCACGCCATGGTAATTTCTATGAACTCTTAGATGAATAACTAGAGCCTATCAAACTGAAATTCTTAATTATAAGTTATTAAAAGAATGAGCAGCTAGGAGCGATATGAGGCAAGTTTGCCCTCATAGTGAAGGATCGAATCCTTGCTTTCCTTATGCTAAAAAGGTTGTGAATTAAGTTGAGTTCTTGAAAAATAGCTTATTACACTTGTAAGTATCAAACGATACCCTCATAAGTCAGTATGCAGTAGCATAAGAGACAGACATGAAGGTTAAAATTGCATTATATGATTTCTTGCCGGGTAGGATGATTTCTTGTCATGTTGCAATTATTTAAAACCTTGGTCAAGGTGATGCTAGTACCTATTAGTGTCAATCAGTTTTTTTTGTCCCAAATATGCACCTCAGTCAGAGGTCATACTAGTTAGGAGTTGCCTATAGTGTATGACCGACTAAGGATTGTGTAGGGTCAAACACCAATCTCAGATGGCATTAGAATCTCTTTTTCCATTACTTCTCTGCGAAGGGCAGGGCCTTTCCAGTAGGAAATGGCATGGGGGACTAGTAAGTCCATGGATGGGCAGAAAAGCGCCCTAATGATATTTTTGCTCCTCTACAGTTTCAGCAGTACAAGATGGTTAAAGTTCCAGATGGAATAGGCGGATTCATGGAAAACTGTAATCTCAAACTCCTTGACTCTTTCTAATGGTTACTTACTCTAAAAGTATTCTTTTCAGTTATCCTTCGTGTATTTCAATTTAAATCAGCTTAAGTTCATGCTCTTTCTTTCTTCTTTTAAAATTTAAAAAAAAAAATTGCTGCTCTCTATCGGTTAATTCATGCATTTCAGTTTATAAAAGTTTATATCAGAATTAAATGTTGCACTTTTATTCATTGCTTAGTTTTAGTTTGTTACATTATCCATCCCCCATCATCCTCAAAATATAGGAAAATCCCTCCCCAAACCCCTATCCCTGTCAATAAGGGAACAAATTATAATAGAGTAGGTTAAAAGAACCTTAGGCTGTAAGAAATAGCTAGAACTAAGAACTAAAGAAATACAAAAAAAAAACAAGAGGGTAACAATGATGCAATTGTGCCCCATGCCGTAAGAACTCACTACAAGTACAAAGTCCTTTGAGAGAAGGAAGCTTCGAGGAAGGATGGAAATGACAAATAAGAAAGCAAGAATCCATGATAAGAGACCAGCTCTCAATTATGTTTGTAGCAAGGCTTGGATAAATAAACCAATAACACCAGCATCTATCACTGTAAAGCACCAATACAAGATTTGATAATGCTCATATGGGAATTCTAAAAAGAGTTGCACCAGCCTAGACAAACGTAGGAAGAACTAAAGCACTCACCCTACAACCTCTTTGAACATCCAAATCTGGTGAGCATTGAGCACTCACCATAAATGGAAGTGTTGTCATGTCTATTGAGCATTTTTGTAGCCTATCCAAGATGAAGCGCATCATTTCTCAACAAGAAAACACCACAAGCAAAGGGGTTAAAGCCAAAATGGTGGAGTCCTGCCAAAATTGGACCAATGGTAGAAGCCAAAATGAGTTTTCAGCTTACCACATGGTGGAGTCCTACCAACCATAGATATTCCTCATTGGATGCCTAATGGAGAATTCAACATGCACAAAGGAAATTATGAAGGAGCTCCTTGCATTAGTTGAATGAGTGCTAAAATGGCGACATGGTCCCCTAAGATATAAGGCATAAGAGCAAGCAACCATTGGACTCAAGATCATCTTGGGCCTCAATTTATCCTTTGGCTGTGTCTAAATTCTTCCAACATGTTTAATTCCAAGCCCCATGTAACCTAAGATTGTGATGAGCCCAAGATAATTATTTGCTAAGATATAGTAGGAGCCTCACATCCAACTCTTTGGGTTAAAAGTTATATTTTTCAAGTCCAAGAAGCCTTAAAGGGCCCAAAGTCGAAATTAAACTAAAATTAGTTTTTTTTTAATCCAATTTTGTCCCTATTATGAGCCTTGACATCCAAAGAAGCCCATGTGACCAATAAATCTGAGGATTACACCAAGCAAGATTAAGTTTGACTTCACATCCATGGGGGGTCTAAAAGCATATATTTGAGTTTTTGGGACTCCTATAGACCTAAGGTGTATTCAATCTTCATGTCTAGAATTTGACTATTTAGTATGCAAACATGGCAATTTCTAACTAGTGTGGTCAAGAAGTGTAAAGAAGAGCTTGGTGTCATGCCCCTGTCAAAGAAAGAAATAGATCACAATATTTAGTCAAATTGCAGCACTTAGAAGTCTAGGTGTATAGGAATAAACAAGGGCAGTGATTTCCTTAAATTAAAGATATTTAATTAAATTTAAATTAAAGGGTTTTAAGCCAGCAATTAAGAGGAATAGTTTTGACTCTTCCAAAAAGGCAGAAATAATGAAGAGGTGTGACCCCCTAAAACTTGAAGATATAAGAGGGAGAGCATTTCATTTGAGAAAAAGATCCATTAGATCATTCAATCAATCAATTAAGAATAAATATGATGTGACTCCTTCTAATGTGAAAGATTGTGGCTCTTAATGTGAAAGGTTGTGACTCTTTCAAATATGAAAGGTTGTCACTCCCTCAATAATGAGATATAAAAGGGAGATCATTTCCTTGTGGAAAAATCATCAAGTGGGAAAAAGGAAAATATGAATAAGAAATACAAGGCAATCTCTTTGCAATAGAGATTGAGAATGTTAATTTTAAGATCAGATTAATGACACAGAAATTTAATTCAAAAATCAGACACAATAACACAGCAGATACCCTGGGAAAACCCTCCTCTTGAGGGAGAAAAACCCAGCAACAAATATATATCTCTTATATATATGTAATGGCAACAATACACTGTACAATGTGGCCACACACAAGGCCAATATTCAGCACCAGCAATGGTTGTAACAACAGATAACAGTCTGCCCTTCCTTGAACACAAATCTGCACTTGTAAAGATTCACAATCTGCCTTCAAAGAAATTTGCACTAGAAGGAAGGATCTGCTCTTGATAGAAATCGCACTTGAGATAAGGAATAATCGAACTTGCTTGATACACAAATGAGAGAAAGTGACCTTCTATATATACATGTTACTTAGAGGGGTCGCACCTTTTCAAGGACAAGGTCGGCCACCATAAAAATAATTACAAATAATAAATAATAATTACAAAAGAGGTCGGCCATCTTAGAGATATGTTGCCATTAAATAATCACAAATAAATAAGGAAGTATGAAGCCCGAAGCTGCAATAACATCAACACTCCCTCTCAACTAGGGAGGAATACTTCTTGCTACACAAGACACATCACCTCATTGTGATGCCAACCACAATGGCTACAACCATATGTGGAAAAGAAACGATATCACCTCATCGTGATTATCAACCATAATAGCTACAACCATGTATGGTATGTACAAGTGTTCATCACTTGCGTGATGTTGTCACCTCAACATGACTTTCACCATGGCTCTCCCAGAGGGTGAAAACACAAGTACAAGAGAAACCATCACGAACTCTCTCACGTGATGTTGTCATGGAGTCAAACACATGACATCCACCATGGCTCTCCAAGAGGGTGGAATCAAGGGATTTCACCTCGAACTTCTCTTACAGAGAAGAACTCATTAATGAAGGGATTTCACCTCGAACTTCTCTCACAGAGAAGAACTCATTAATCAAGGGATTTCACCTCGAACTTTTCTCACAGAGAAGAACTCATTAATCAAGGGATTTCACCTCAAACTTCTCTCACAGAGAAAAACTCATTAAAGAGGATCACTGATACTAAGACTCCTTCTCAGTTAAGGCTATATTCTCCACCATACCAAGCTTATCTCGAAAGTACACAAACTTTATCTTGGAGAGAAGCTTGGTGAGAATGTCTGCCATCTGCTCATCAGTGTTGATATACCTCAACTGAAATGCTTTCCTCAATAACATGTTTAGTTCTATCATGAAACACTGTATTGATAGAAGGCTCCACATAGCTTAATTAACACAATGGATGACAGTCGGCTCCAACGATTGTCCAATCAATCCTGCAAGGAGCTTCCGAAGCCACACTGCTTTTCAAATTGCCACACATGTTGCAATGTACATAACCTCTGTGGTACTCAATGCCACTGAAGATTGCTTCTTGCTACATTAGGAGATCATCCCAGACCCCAAACTGAAATAACATCTAGAGGTGCTCTTTTGATCAGCAACACAACCTGCCGAAACAAAATCTGTATAACCATGCAACTCCAAGATCACACTTGAAGAATATCTCAGCCCATATCCAACTGTCCCACGCAAGTATCTCAAGACATGTTTCGCTGCAACAAGATGTACTTGCCACGGTTCACGCATGAACTGACTAAGTGCACTTACTGCATAGCAGATTTCAGGTCTAGTGTTAACTAGATACATCAAGGATCCAATCAACTGCCTGTACATCGTGGGATCCACTAGGTCTAAACTAGTTGCAGCCTCCTTCAACTTGTGCAAGTTGGTTTCCATAGGTGTACACATGGATTTGCAATCCATCATACCAAATCTCTTCAAAATATCAATAGTAGGCTCCCTCTGAATCTTTAAGTACTTGCATCAACCTTTTGACCTCATTGTCCAAGATTGCCTGCACTGCTTGCCTTAGATAAATGTTTTCTAGTGCACACCTCTGGTACTGTAGAGAGTTCAAGGCTGACCTCCTCGACCTCATTACAGATCACTCTATTCTGAATAGGTTTGTGGAGCTACCAATGACAAATCCAGATGACAGTTTTGAGCAATTATGATCTCAGCAGCTGAAGGGATCCTCTAAGGGTTTAGCACCTAGCCTTGCAATACAGTAATCTTCACTTCTTCTCAGTGAGTTATAAAGCTCCCTCTTGATCCCTGCTTCAGAGATTGCAAAGTCTTCTAGAAGTGAACTCCCTCTAGCCACCAACTCAATCTCATGGCTGCAAGTTGTGACTTCACGCTTGATCATTTCTTTGGTCGGCATGACTTCCTCACAAGATGCCTCAAGCTTTTCATCACTATACAATCTCTCATCACCTTATTGCTCCTAGAACTGTCCTGAAAGCATTTTAGAGAGAGATTACTAACAGTTTATAACTATCCAAGGAAATATCAATGCTAGAATCATACAAGGTTTACTATCTCAGGTTATAGCATAACTACATAAGAATTTATGAACAATATTAAAACATAAATAAATAAATCGACCTAAAGAGAAATATATCAAAAGATTAGAATGAAGGGATAAAGAAACTTATCTTTATTTAATTTTGATATAACTCTTTCTTCCATCTTTTACTCCTCTCGAGAGTGCCAAACTCAACACAACAAAAAAACAATCTACACAACTACAGATTTCTTGAATGCATTATGCAATTAGCATGTAGAACCAACTCTCTCCAAGAGTTCAAGGCTCTATCATAGTTCATGCATTAGAGAATGATATTGATGTGACCAACTAATCACCATCAAAATTGCAATTCTCTTTTTATTTCAAAGTCACACTCATAAATCTTCATAACCAGCATGAAATAACTTGCAATAAATGAAATCTTCAAAGGATCTTATGCTAGTGAACACAATTCAAGAGAAACCACCATCTCTCTTTACTAATTACAAGATCCAACTAAATGATATAACTCAGCAAACAAAGAATACTTATCTTTAAATATTCTGATGGATGCAAATATTGGACGCAGTAAGATACGCTGCTCTTGTGCACGGACCAGCACACAACCTTCACTGCTTGAACACAGGCCCATGGCTTAGAATAGTAATTCCCTAAAATCCTTCTGAGGAGAGATCTCATCCACATCCGCAAATGAAGCATGCTGATTAGGCCTGGTTGGGCAATCTTTTGCATAGTGACCAAACTTGTCACAACAAAAACATTGGACTTTGGAGAGGTCACACTTCTTCTTGAATGCGGGAGCACCATCAACTCCTTTATCTCTATTCCTCTTGAAATATCCTTTCTTTCCACCTTTCCCTTTCTTCTTGGAGGATTGAGCGGAAAGAACATGAAGGTCTTCATTTGTAGTGCTTCAACCAATACCTCTCGCAACCAACCTAGATTCTTCTTGAATACAATCTGCCCTCAAACAATCAAACTTGGGAAGTTTCGATCTTGCACTGATTCCTTGAATGTAAGACTCCCAAGATGAAGGAAGACCATTAAGGGAAAGCATGGTCAAATCCTTGACATCAACAAAATGACCGATAGTAGAGAGTTGATCTCTTAATTCGGAAATCTTCATAAAGTAAGCGATGACAGATTCTCCTTCCGCCATCTTCACATGATGAAGTTGCTGCTTCAATGCAAGTGCACGACTTGTGTTGTTGATCTCATACATCTCCTCCAAAGACTTAAACATCTCCCTTGCCGTCTTCATCTTAGAGATGATGGGAACAATATGATCCTAATATCTTCTTTGCCTTAGTATCTTTCTTCTTCCATTGAATCTTCTCTTCCTCATCAACAGGCTCGGAAACTTTGCTCTCCACGAATTCAGCCAATTCACTTTCTTCCAAGGAGAGCATAATTTTGAATCTCCAAGATATGAAATTAGATGCTCCCTCAAATCTATCCTCAAGCTTAAGACCAATAACCATCTTGACGAAGAGATAGAAGTAAACAACGATGAGAAAGAGAGTAAAGAGCATCGTTGTAATAACAATCTGATCAAGATCTTCTTCAAACCCGTTTTGATACCATGTTAGTTTTATGATCAGATGTAATGCACAGAAAATTAATTTAAAATCAGACACAATAACACAGCAAATACCCTGGGAAAACCCTCCTCTTGAGGGAGAAAAACCCAGCAACAAATATATATCTCTTATATATATGTAATGGCAACAATACACTTTACAATGTGGCCACACACAAGGCCAATATTCAGCACCAGCAATAGCTGTAACAACAGATAACAGTCTGCCCTTCCTTGAACACAAATCTGCACTTGTAAAGTTTCACAATCTGCCTTCAAAGAAATTCGCACTAGAAGGAAGGATCTGCTCTTGATAGAAATCGCACTTGAGAGAAGGAATAATCGAACTTGTTTGATACACAAATGAGAGAAAGTGACCTTCTATATATACATGTTGCTTAGAAGGGTCACACCTTTTCAAGGACAAGGTCAGCCACCATAAAAATAATTACAAAGGAGGTCGGCCATCTTAGAGATATGTTGCCATTAAATAATCACAAATAAATAAGGAACTATGAAGCCTGAAGCTGCAATAACATCAACAGAGAACAACCATTGGTAATATTCTGAAATATAATTGGTGACAACCATTTAAGAGTAAATTTATCATTTCATTAAAAGGTATTTATTTAGAAATATCCTAGCAAATTCTTTGAGGAATCCTATCTTGAATTTGTGAAGTGTCTTGCAAATAGTAAGGCTGTTCAGCGTTCCGAGTTCACGAGAGGTGTAGGAAGACCAGCCTTCCATGCTCTTGGGCTTGATCAAAGACGAAGGCCAGGCTCCAAGGTGGACTAAGGGATGGAAGGGCGGCCCACCTTCCATGTTCTCGCAATACAAGGACGACCAACCTTGAGATTGCTGTTTGCAAGCATTTCCAATAAATTCATGTTGTGATTTGCTATAAGGAATATGCTATGAACTAAATATTAATGATGCTATGAACTATTGATCTAAATATTATGATGTTTTAGCTATGATTTATTGATCTCAATATTATAATGTTTTATGTATGGATTTGAATATTATCCTAAAGTTGATACTTGTTATTACTAATATCAGTTTTTAGTGATTAATATTGTTTTGCAGGCCTAAAAGTAGGAATTTCCCAAGCAGGGACATTACACTTGGACAAGTAAGAGATGGTTGTGTGGTGTGTGGGGGTGATTTTTATTGGCCTAAAGACCAATGCACAGCAATTTGATTGGCCAACACGAGGTAATGGTGAGTGAAGGATTTTAGTTGTGGTGTGCTTCGCCAACCATTAGATCTTTTCATATAACAGCTCAAAGGGCAAAAGGAAGAGATAAGGGGAAACGCATTCAAACACCCATCAATAGTCCAATTTATCTCAATCAATGACCCAAAATATGGAAGAGCAAAAGCTAGTTGCAAATAAACAAAGAGGAGGTATGAAAGCAACTGCAAGTAAATGGTTGAAGTTTTAATGAAATCCACAAATCCTATTATGGATTGGATACATTGGTGGCCTAAGTCAACAACATGTCAAAGTTTGCACGAGTGAATCAAATTATATGGCACCATGTGTTAGATGCTCTATGCAATAAGTTATAGCTAGGAAGCAAGTGAAAAATGCCAAGGCCCATACCACCTATAGGAAACAAAACATAGCCAAGTCCTTGAGATAAGGGAAAATACACACATTAAATTCAGCTCCAAAAGACTAGTAAATTAGGTTATACAGGATGTTTGTGTCGGTGAATGAAGGAGAAATCCCATGTTCCTACAAAGTCTAATCCAAAGAAAAATTTCATGTTTATACAACCATGATCAAAGTTGCTTGAGTGTGCCCTTTATTTGCAAAGAATTAAATGCTGAGAGAGGTAGTTTTAACAAATTTAATAGAAAATGTCATGCTAAGTTGTAGGATTTTGATGTGTGTCCATGGTATGTTGAGCAATCTTTTGATGCAATATTTGTTGCAAATCGTAGCATTCATTATTGTAGCCTTTCCTACTTTCTTTTCTCTTCTTTACCCTCTCTCTACTTTCTCTCTTCTATGGGCTATAAATTGTAATGAGATAACATGAGTTAGAAGAGGATTTTTTTGGCAAAGCACTACTATTTTTGTAATTGAAGATTTGAGCCTCAGGGCAGTCACATTTCTTTTGCTTCGAACCTTTAAAGTTAATACAAATGTGTGATTGTTTCTCTTTTCCCTTTTCTCTACAAGTGGATAGTGAGAG
Source organism: Sequoia sempervirens (assembly GCA_007258455.2). Classification (NCBI taxonomy): domain Eukaryota; kingdom Viridiplantae; phylum Streptophyta; class Pinopsida; order Cupressales; family Cupressaceae; genus Sequoia; species Sequoia sempervirens. Next base: position 184,434 of record VDFB02313803.1, read on the forward strand.
CTCATTGAAAATCTAACAAGGATTTAGTCATTCAATCTCGAAGGTCATCTTGTGTCTCAAATTCAATCATTCACAAACTTCTCATTGTTGCATTCCATGCATTGCACAAGTATAGGGTGCACCTGGTTTATGCTTTAGGTGGCCAAAATATTGGAGCAACAACAATTTCTGGCTTGCCTAGTGGGACAAATCCTAGGCTTTGGTCTTTTGATTCATTCTATACAACAAATTTTAGTTCCATATTCTGTGATTCTAGTGGGAACTACAGAAAATTTTACTTCGATGAGCATGCATCATCCAATTGACAATTTCTTTTGTCATAGAACCCAATCTCTCCATTCCTACAGGCCATGTCTAGCCCATAAATATGTGTTCATCATAATATACATCTAAATGTGATGGTGAATTCGAGAAATCTACAATCTACAGCTTGGGATTCTAGTAGTCCGTTGCAGCTACCACAACAAAGGGATCCTATTCCACAATATGCTTTGAGACCACTCTCTATTTTTTATGGAGATAGCTTAATGACCCCTACCAATCACATGCAAGATGTGATAAATTTGTGTGAAATTTATGCATTACAGCTTAAAACGTTGCCCTTAGATTGCTGGTTATATCTCTCAAAGGCAAAGCTTTGAACTAGTCTCAAAGCCTAACACCTACATCCATTGCCAATTGGGACTGATTGGGAGATTTATTGCACAAACGGTTCAAGGAGAAGGCAGATAGCTCCTCATTGATCAAGCATCTCACCAACATAGGGAGAGCTTAATGGAATCCACGAATGATTTCAATTTCAGATTCAAGAACAATTGAAGAGGATACCCACATATCTGTGTCCTCCACTAGGTTTGGTAATTATTTATTATTTAAAAGCTCTTGATTCTGAAATAGCTTTGATGATAAATAAGTTAGATCGTAAGACCCTCCCTCAAACCAATGAGCTAGCCATCCAAGCTGAGCAGGATCTGACTTTAGCCATGGAAATGGCTCCTATGTGTGACCTCCTTGTTCCATCCATCTTGTGAGTCCTCTCAAGCTGTCCATTATAGCCCTACACAAATTCTGAGCCCACCCACATCCCCCATTGCTGAGTATCTTGACTAAAATGAAGTGATTGAGATGAAAAGCCTTGTTTCTAAATTTTCTAATGAGTTGATAGCTTTCAAAAGATAGGTTGCGGCTAAGAATTCCCTTAGGCACCTAGTCATCCCAATTCCAAATCCTAGCCAAGGGAACCACAATAGTGTTTAACCTATCATGCTGAAAATCAAATTTCTATGGTGGAAAATGAAATTTTCTTCATGGGAGAGAAGCATGCAAGACGTGACAATTTTTGCCAAAATAAAGGAGACAATGTTGCAGTAGAATATGTGCAATTTATGCCTACAAAAAATGACGATAAGGAATCTCTACCTCCACTTGAGGAACAAATTTGGCAAGACATTCCTAATGGGCCCTCAAAGGATGACAATGTGGACACATTTGAAGGGCTTCCCTGTTTTCTTAAAGGACATTGCAGTGGCATGAATGAGGAAAAGCAAGGCAACGATTTTCTATTTTTCAAGAAAGGTATACACTTCTTATTGAATAGGATGTGGTCTTGGAGCATGATTTATGCTGTGGTCTAAACTCTAAAGCCTATTTCAAAGGACATTAAATAGGTGGTCACTGATGAACCCATGGACACAAATGAGATGGACATGTTCATTATCCTGGGAGAGGGCACACTTTTCTCGTAGAGGAGGATGGGTATATGCATGCAATATTTGATCATTCTAGCACTAACGAATCTCTTCTTTGAGACAAAAGCTTAGTTTTTTTAATCTGCTGAGTACCCCCAATAAGATTCAAGACCATTTTGGGAAGCATAGCCCAATGCAAGTCAAACCTTAGCTTTCCCCAAAGCAATGAGATTGAAGGACAGCACAAAGAAGATGCACCCTACAGTATTTGCGAGCACACTCATATTGGAGCATGAGCGAAAGCTGGAGCTCTTAAAATTATTTTCAAAGCCCTTGCTTGTTACAAATCAGCATTTAGAACATGCAGAGAGGCAAGGCAAACCAAACATTCAATCAGCAAAGCATCAAGAAGTACGGAGGTATTAATCTTTGAGGTTCATTTTGTAGCTTTTTCTTGTGGAAAATATTGCATATTATGGTTTGCAGCCCTTTTGCGTGGAAAGTGTCTTTGTTCGTTGTTTGATCCTGTGGCTCATGTTTTTCACAATTCTAACACTTTTCCCTTTCCATTAACAGGTTTATTCATGTACACCACCAGTTATAAAATTTTCTTTGGTTCACGTTTTTCACAATAAGTTGCTTGCAACAGTGTAGTGTTCTTTTAGTAAATAAGGATTTGTAGTAGTCTGGAATTAAGCCACCTAGAGTCTTCCTTTATTAAGTATCATGTCTATGGTATATTAGGAAGCATATGTCTCAAGATTAAATGGATGATACAAGCCGACAAGCCATGCACTACAATAGAGAAAACAGCCTCATTGACAAATTTAATCTTCCTAAGCTTTCCAAAGACACCAAAACTCAAAATTTAATTCAAATTGACCTCCTTAAATATTGGCATGCAGGAGAGAAAAGGACTAATACCAGAAATGAGTTTACGCACTCATGTAATTGCTAGATCTTCTAGAAACCATTAAACAAAGCCTTGTGATAGTGTTGATAGGGTGCTCCAAGTATCACACTACACCAATCAAGTAAAGTGATGCCACAATCAGCTGTCCCAAAACAGCTTAATTCCAATTGTCACAGAACACTTGCAAGACACAAATGCTTAATGTACCTTCTCAACCCCTCCCAAGTAGTAGGAGTGAGGATGTGTTATAATTAGCAATTGAAGATCACGCACCATGTAATGTCCCCTTCTCAAGCCTAGTCAGTTGTATTAGTTAGCCTATACTAGAGTTCCCATAGGCTAATTGGAGGTGTTTAGGGAACTCCAAGATACTTGGAGGGCTTAGTATCAAGTTCCAGTGGTTTTCTAGCGTTCAAATGATACTCAAGTTAGCAATGGTGTTCTTTGTTGTGTTTTTGGCCAACTGGTTTAATCTCCAAATTTCTTGGAGAACATGGCTATTTTTAGTAAGTGCCTATTTTGGCACCTACCATCTTTCCTCAGCATCAGTAGCTTCTTGGTGCGATCAGTTTCTGTTTTGGGTGTCTTGGCAATGCTTTCCGTAAGGTGGATGGGTTTATTTTAATATTTGCAATAAAGTTATAAAATAATGTTCTAATATTTACTTTAGTGTTAAATATTATAAAGTGAAATTATATTTCCCCAAGTTGGATGACTAGGGAAAAGTGTATGGGGAATTAAGATGTTTTAAAATTATGAATGGGGCCTTTTTGAGGGAAAATAAAATATTTGAATTTTTAAACAGAGCCTTTTTTCCCTCCGACTCCATATAATGGGGTTTTGGCTCTCATTTCATTCATTCAAATTTGCACACATAACAGGATGTTGTCGAAGTGAACATTGAGTTCTTCTAGGATTTGATTGAGGACGAAAACCCTTATCAATATTTACTAGTTTCGATGGTGCAAGATCCATCCTAGCTGGTTGGGTGTTTTCATTCAGGAAACACATCGGTTCTTTCATGGACTTTTTGGTTTCGAAGTTTTTCCAGAGATAAAAATATATGAGGTTTTTTTAGGTGCTTTTTGGATGTGATTATTGTTGAGTTTCCAGTGTTTTGGTGTGGTAAAATATGGTTTGCAAACTCTATTTCATGCCTAGCCGTACCCTTCCCTAAGCAGGCCGTACCTCTCTATCTAGTTGTCTTGTTTGATGCAGCAACTTTTTGGTTTTGGGTATTTCACAAATGGATTCCTCATGATATTGGGCGCCTCTTTGTAAATGAACTGGTAGAAGTTTGTTGCTATTCTTATTTTACCAAGTTAAATCACCCAGTTACAGGCCGTCCAAGTATTTGGCTCCCTTTCTTGATTTCGTGCTAAGTTTTGGGGATCATTTTGGTGAGAAAACTATATTTGCAGCAGCGCCCAAGTCAAATAGACACTCAGCAACAGTTTATTTCAGTTTGGAGGTCAAGGAAAATTTATTTAAGGCAAATTGTCCCTGTCTAGGCTAGCGCCAGTTTGGAGCGAGCATGAATTTCTTAACAGGACTGCAAATATGGAGTTTCCTTGTGTTTTGGAAGGTTGTGAAGATTCTTTGAAGGCTTGAAAGAATAGTTTTTAACTGTTATGAGATGCTCTTGACTTGTGGGAGGTCAGACCTTTGGTGTTTGTTGAGTTATGATTGACTGTCATAAATTCCAGCTATAGTAGTGTTACACAGTTGCAATTTACAGATCTTTCAACAGTGTTCTGAGCCTTTCCTTATGAGCTGGGTGAGATTATGCCTCTCTTACAATATGCCATGGATGTAAGGAGTCTCCACATGTTATAGTTGTTGGAGTTTGCTGGTGCTGAAGACAATTGTGCCCTGTAATCAGCTTCAGCCAGTCTGCAACCTTTTGTTAATTCTGTTTTGAAGTATTTATCCTCCATGATTCAAGCTTGGTCAATTATGTAATGAAGTCTGGATGAAGAGTGTGAATCACCCAATGTATTATGAACTATTTTATGCTAATTCATATGCGAATACATTAAATGTTATGTCAGCACACTATTTGTTGTTAAGCATAACAGAGCTGTGACAGAGTTGATAGTCTTTGGTGTTTCCTTGTCAGAGTTCATTGTGAAACTTATTTGGACAGCAAATCTTTTCAAAAAAAATAAGGAGGTGTCTTCACACACCAACATTTATGAAAGCAAGTTCTTCTAACCTTTATTGCCAAGAATGAGTTCCAGCAATTTATCTATGAATTTACAACTATGACAGAATTACTCTTCCCTACTCTTGGCAGAATAATTATTGACCATGAGGATGAGCTAAGGATTCAAAATGTTGGTACTCAATACCTAAATATCTAAACATTTAGGAATTTTTCTCAACCAAAAGGACTTTTGCCTTATTTGGCATTTGTTAATATAATGCTAACTACACTTGTGAGAGGCACAAAACTTCATGCTCACATTGCCTAACAAAGGAGTCAAACACTTAGGTGCATGCACTCTACAAAAAATTATAATTCTTTGAGGATTAGTTAGCAAGGTTAGACGAACTCTTTTTTGAGATGAAAAGGACTGGTTGGCCCTTGGAGGTCATTTCTTTTTATTGGCTTCACCTTTAATACAATCTGGAAAGCATGTTCTAATGAAATGGTAGAAATATCAAGAACTTCTTTCAATGAGGAAAATAGCCCTAAGAAAAACTTAATTTGAAGGAATTCACCAACATCTTGCACCTCCAAGTTGATAACGAGGCAACTGAATTACTCAATGTATTGTTGGACTTGGACCAAGTGTACAAATGTCTGGCAAAGATGAAGCATAGTTCCTCTTTCTAAGGGACTAGAAGTGCTTCTTGATAGTCTCTTTAAAACTTGCCACTATCAATAGTGGCTGCTTTGGTGCAGCCAACCATTGTCAATAAGATTGTCAACAAATGAGAACTTGATCATTCATATAAACTCATGTTTCAAACATCATAATGCATTGTGGCTCCTTGAAAGTAATTTGCATCCCAAAATATGCCTCCAAACTAAGAATCCAAGTATCCAATTTGGACCTTATCAACCATGCTACCAAAATGGCATATAGTCCAACTAGAAAGCAAATTAGCCAACAACGATCACAAGGGGAATATACTTGTTGGTTTATCCTTGTCCCGAGAATTTTTGAAAAATGCTCCTCATCTACCACATATGTTTAAGTTGAAACTCATTTTGTTGATATTAACAAGCTTGGAGCCCTTTGCAAGCAATTGGATGAAGTCAAGGTTCTAGGTAATGCTTGAGGAGTACCTAGTCTATCCATGTTTTTTCTTCTTTTGTATGTATAACACCTAAAGCAAGACAACACACAAAAGGCTGTTTTATTCTTTATTTGCACTTTATTATAATAAAAATATTACTAGGAAATGGAATCTAAGAGAACTATGAAAGAATTCCCTTAGAGAATGACTTTCTAAAAAAATTTAGGAACCTTCAGCTATGATGGAGGAGAAAAGACTTTACAAATATTTAATATATGAAACCCCTATGTAAATGTGAAGAAAAAATATGATCCTCCTTTATTCTTAACAAAGTATTATATAGGACACAAAAAAATGTAATTTTATAAAAGTCAAAAAGGAAGAATGCCACTTTCAGATATCCAAAATTAAAAAGAGAATATTCATTAAGATAAATTTAACTTGTGAAAAACTCCCAAGCTCAAGGAATTTTTTAACTTATCTCATTTTCTTCTATGAGTGGCAATGGTGAGAAAGCGGAGGCTAAAGATTATTTCAGATCAGCCATCATCCACAAGATGCACAAAATGAAAACCAACAATAAATGAGAGTTGTGAAGTGATAAGGGATGGGGCTCATGACAAGTAAAATGGAAGCAAAGATGGGAGGATCCCGATCTCAGAATGCCAATGATTGAGCTTTCTAATAATACTTTTGTTTCAACAAAACTTTAAGACATTAAGATTCAAGTAGGAGACAATCTCCCACCTAGGTATAAGAGGAATAGTGCAGCTAAATATACCTGCGATTCAGAAAGCAATATGCTTCAAACAAACACTATGAAATTAGCACCACAAACCTGTAGAATGTGAGGATCACAGACCAATCCGTTATTAGCAAAAAAGAGTCTTACAATGAGAGGTGTCCAGCTTGTCACATCCAAGTACAACTTGAGGAGGGGAAAAATGGGGCTTGCCAAGAATCAATTTCCAACAAGCTTCAACATGAACAGCAAAGGATGTTTGCATCAAGCCTCAAGGATGCTGTAATACCAAATAATATATCCCTCATTGAAAACACAACTGAAACTAAGAAGGAAAAGACAAAAACAACAAAGAAAACAAAGGAGTTAGACACCAAAATCTTCAACGCTCATTGTTATAAATTAAAGAGATGTACAAGGATGGGGATGCGTGTGACACCAACCATGTACAAAAAGGGCCCTTTTTAAATTTATCTTGCATGCAATCTAAAGAAATTACAATGAGTTGTTGAAAGGGATAAAGTTCAAATGGTTTAAGTACGTGGCATCCAAAGAGGTGCCTCAAGTTCAGATTCTTAAGAAAGGTGATAAAATGTTCAAATTGGGTAAAATGCCACATGCAGCTCCTTGGGTGCAACATACCCTAATGGACAAAGCCAGGTGCAAATCTCAAGTGAATTTGACAGAAGAGATGCCCCTCAATTGTAGCATCTAAGCAAAAGATTACCCAACAAAGGGAAACTACTAATAAAAATAAAAGGCTTAGTTAACTAGGCCATGTAGAACAAATCTCCTAGACATGTGGTCAGATCCTCTAAGCTAATAGAACATTTTTCAAATCAAAAGTTTGACATTTTAATGAACTAGTTATTTGTATGTTAAGAACTCTTTATGTCAATATAAAGCCCTTGACCATTTTCAAAAGAAAGATAGAAATAGTTACAAGAGAAAAAATTTCATCAAGCACGACTATGACACTCTCATGGTAATAACTGTGATGGACAAAACTCATATGAGAATTTGTGTTGATTTTCAAAGCTTTAATGTCACATCCATAAAAGACACATTTTCCATTTCTTCTGCTCATTACATTCTTGACAAGGTTGCCACCATTAGATATACACATTCCTTGATGAAATTTAAGAAGACATTGTCAAGAACCATTGAAATCAATCCCATAATACATGTAGTTCAAACATTTCATTGCAACTACTGTTGTCCTAATGAATCATTATTCTTTTTTTCAGCAAAGTGACAACGAGCAATCATAGAGTATCTATGGATGAAAATAATAGCATTTATAAGCTCTATTAGAATACACAAAATTATTTTGTGAAGACAAGTCATATCTCAGTTCTAATATTTTTTCTAAAATGGTTTTATATGGAAAACAAATGGAACATGAGGAGCGTAGGGTTGGATTGAACACCAACCCTAACAAGGTACATGTGATCATCAACATGGAAATCCCTCTTGTTGTGGTGCATTGTGATGTTCCCTCAATTTTGAAGTTCACTTATAAAAATTTAATTAATTAATTAAATGTCTTTATTCATTTCAAAAAAAAAAGTTTAAAAGACATTTTAATTATTTAATTAATTTAATAAATAAATGACTTTATAAAATATTATATGAAGTCAATTAATAATTCAGTTTTCGAATGTAACTGAATATGGACGAATAAATCATGAACAGAGGAGTTGCTTGGGATCATGGAAGAATGAAGAATGTTTGGGTATTGAATTTGTGCTAAGAACGGCAACTCTCAGGCAATCGAGTAGCCATGAAGGACGTAGCCCCTGAGATGGCTAGATGATGTTTGTAACTTCTAGTTTGGACAGATGAATGCATATTTGGTCAATACAGTCAGAGAACATACTATAGAACAGGTTTATTGTGAAATGGATGGTTATCATTGAAGACGGATCATTACTATGCAAGCGATGGTATTCACAGTGCCTTAAAATTCTCACTTGTTCAGAACTAGTTCAATGCCGAGTCTATCCTGCAGCGACGAAGAATATAAACCGATTAAGATCATTAATGGTGAATGGGGAAGAATCATGAGAGTCATTGGCAATGAAGATATATGCTTTAATATGTTGTTCGAGTCACCATTGCGGGATATCCATTCTCATCAGTGCGGTTTCATTAATTCTTATTGGCACAGGATCACTCATTGGCCATACTGCTGAAGACGGGAGACTTACCAAGTATTTCCTTCCTCTGTTCGCGTTGTGTTGTCTAATGATCGAGAGTATTATTGGCGTTGGTTGGTATTTCCCAGTACGTATCATCAATACTTCATGTTTCCGTGTTGGATGAGCCGCCTCCTATCTGCATATTACTCCAAATGCAAGGCTCGATACATCACTGGTAGTGCCAGAGCAGTCGTGGTTGATTGATGGACGCGACTATCATTGCTGGAGGATTTGATATAGACATCGGTCCCCTGTAGCATTGTCGTTCCCACTCCTCAAGTGGGCATCACATGAATATCACATTGGCGGAACTCTTACAATCGGAGACCAGCGAGAATCTTCCCAGCAACGGAAATCATTCTGGAAGTCTACCAAACACAGCAACTATTGGGACGTCTTTACCAGCAGGAGGATTATACTTCTAAGTCCTGATACCGGATTTATTAATCGTGTTGTTGCTAATAGTTGGGCTGATCATGGTTGGCGTCTGAGAAGAACAATCGCGGGTATGTCTCAGATTAGAACTACATATGAATTCCTGTTTGCTAAATAGTTATCTGCAAAGTCTTGTTGCCTGTAAATTTGCGTTGGGATGCCTATGTAGTCAAATATCATGAATGTTCCTGAAACTGTGTAATTGTGGAGGCCAACAGCCATATGTTAGTTGTCTTCATAAGTAATTAAAAGTCGGGTGTTTTCTGAGAACATTGGAGATTGTTATTTTGCAAATCTGAACTATATTTGAATCCTGGCTTACGTACTGGAATTAATTAAATACTCTGTCTTGTTATTCCTTCCATTCTCTGGTCTGAAACATATTTACCTGTATGCAATCAAATTATGTATAAATCCAACTGTGATAATACTTCATACTAGCACTTTGGAATCAGCAAAAGGCCTCTGAAACAGCAAGCAATTCATGCTTGATCTTGTGTATCTGAGACAGGGTCATCATATGCATTTATAAATCATTTTCAAGACAAATTCATTATTATTGAAGATTAATTAAGAACTTCAAATAATTATCATGTACACTTTGCACAAACCAAGAGGCACCTTCCATTGGTGTGGGCATATATATAAACAATAAAAAGGTTTTGAGTTTCAGTAACTTTAGAATCCAAGGTAAAATCAAAAGTTTCATGGCCATGTTGACACCTCCAATTAGGCTATAGGATGTACTTTCATTGAAGAGTAGAAGCACTCCCATTCACTTCAGCCATAGATTATTGTTAGCATTGTCTATGCTATTGGGAAGCTATATGACTATTTGGGGAAGCTATATGACTATTTGTAGAAAAATCTATTTGCTTTCTAATATCAAGTAACAAACATTGCTCCACATGTTCAACAAACCAATGACATAGATAAGAGGTAGTTGATGGTTATAATTATTGCAAGAGTTTACTTTACAGTTGCAATTCAGCCCCAAAAAGCACCATAGCTTGCCTAGAATCAAGACTGGGGAGCCATCCAGAGGTGATCAACACAACTTCACCAATGCCCAATTACAAGTACTATCATTTTAACACATTTTTACAAACAACTTTATAATTCTTTTATAACAAGAATTTCTCCTAATTTATATCACACTAGACAAAAAAAGATTATCAATAAGTCTAGGGTATTCTAGTTGACATTTAAGTTGTTTCATAAAACAGTATGAAATATGTCCACAATATTTTGTTAGAGCTGCCAAAGGGTTCTCAAAAACTTGCACATATTGAAACCCGACTTCCGAAAAGGTACCCTTCAGATTACTCTGCTGATCCACACATTTTCAAGATGCCTAGAAGTGGGTTTCTGCCCATGATACAAGTTAAGAGATGGGAAAAACCATTGATAATGGATTACATGTCACTTTACCTAACTCAACCATAAACTCTTCCAAAGATGACGTTTAAATCTCAACAACCCATTCAATCCACCGAACCAAGCATGGGGATGCAGATATTTTAAGGTTTCCAAAAGAGTATTTCGCATGGTGGACAAAGGCAAGGGTTTCCCTTATAATTCTACAAGATGCATTGCTAAAATTCTTTGTATAGAACAAGGAAATTGATTGCAAAATTCTAGCTTATATAAAATGTAAATCATGTATAGCATCACAATATGCATATATGCAATCTATTTGGCACACTCTAATCGTCCCAAACCATGTTCATGAACACGAACTTTCATGCCAACCTTAGTAATAGCGAGTCATCCTCTTCACCAAAGAATTTAAGATCATAAGCGGGGCCTTGATGTCCTAGGAGGTAGCAAAGGGGTTCTGCCTCTGGAATGGCAGTAAGAGACCTGCCAAATAAAAAATTAAAGAAAAAGTCAGTGCAGGAAAGAGGCGCCCAGAGATTTCAATATCCTTCTTATCTAAACATATGACTGGCCATTCCATGTCATGCTTGTAAAAAATGGATACCCAAAAACTGCTGCAATAATGACTATGGATGAAAAAATAAAAACCCAAAGAATTAAGAGATCCAATTGTCCTTTATCAAAAGCTCCAAATCTCTGATTACTCAGATTGAGGTCCTTGCTATTGTACTTGATTCAAATGTTTTGGGGTTTTACCTCTTCTTCAGCTTAGTTGATTGTTTCATATTCTGTTTTTCAGGTAGTTCTATCATGTTATAAGATGGAGTCCCAGTGGCCTACTCAGATTATCTATGCACATTCATATAATTTCGTTTTCGTTTTCAATCCTATTCAAACCTATACAAATGGGTAATCCAAAAATGTTTCAGTTATGAGTAAGTATAAAGTTTACTAATAAAAAACGCAGAATCAAGTATCGGGACTGTACGAATAGGTGCTCGAAAAATGTTACAATCAGAACTATAAAGTATAAATTATTAGGAAAAAGAAAAAAGAAAAAAAATCAAATCAGCAATCAAAGGTTAAATTTACTCACTCATGCCGTTTGCCCGCTGATAAGCCCGATGCCTGCAAAAAGCAGAGTAAAGAAATCAAATATTGACGATATGGGTGTTCGTGAACAAAAATATTGACAATGTGGGTGCCAATAATAGGGATGGAAAGGAGAGATGTGTGGGTACATACATAGGCAGAAATGCAAGCGGGAATAGAATAGGGAGCAACTGTTCCGTCACTGGAAGCAGCAAGGAGAACGTCAGGGAAGGTTTTTCCATTGGAATTTGGGGCAAACGCTGTGCTGAATACAGTGCGTGCGTCTGCAGCTCTCTCTTGCAGAATGCCGAGCCTATATTTCTCTTCATCCCATGCAGTTGCATCTCCCATTGGCAATGCCTCTTTTTAGTTTTTTTAAACGTAGGCTGCTATGGCTGGCAACGGATATATCAATTTGAATTTCGATGAATCAAATATAAATTCTCCCTGGAATAATCAGAGTACCCACGAACGTGGAAGGCGGAACGGAGTTAGTTTTGGATAAAAATTAAACTTAAAACTTTCGATCGTCGAGGTTTAACGGATTGTTATTCGCTCCCCTGCATCCGCTAGGGTTTTGTTTGGGCGGGTTTGCTATTTAGGAAAATGTCACTAGCATAAAATTTCACTGAGTATTTATAAAGAAATAAATTGCATTACCCAGGTAAATATTTAAGTACAATTAATCTAGATTAAATTCAATAATGCTGGAAAATTAATCTCAATGTTCTTGAGGTTTACAAGAATGTTACACTCCTTTACATCTACTAAGGTTTTGGTTGGGCATGTTTATTATATAGAAAAATATTAATAACATGAAAATTCATGTGAGTGTTTCTAAAGAGATAAGATTGTTTTACATAAAAAATTTAAAATTAATTAAATTAAAGTAAATAGTTAAGCACAATTAATTTATTTTAAATATAGTATGATTTAGTAATTAAAAATAAATATTTGAAAATAAAATATGATAATTAATATTGATAGAAATTAATATTGATGTCTAGAAACTTAAAATTCATCATTACTAAAATTTGGCATCACTTTTAATGATACATTTTGATATTCTTCTTAAAGTTTCATCAACATCATCATGCTAATTAACTAAATTCGATATCACTATCATACTAACATCATCCTAAATAAGTTGCCTACCATGGTCTGAAATTAGCTCAGTCTAAAGGCTTTAGGAAAGTTTGGCTTGAGGGTGACTCTTTAAATGTTATCAATTGCCTTAAAAATATTACCCTCCCCCCTTTGTTGATCTATTGAACCTATTATTATTGATGCTTTGGCTACATTGAATACCTTTGAGCAATGTTTCATCTCTCACATTTATCGTGAGGGTAATGGGCTAGCAGACAAGTTTG